>MU744697.1:3747-18059 GCA_026770625.1 Nicotiana glauca | reverse complement strand
ATATATATATATATATATATATATATATATATATATATATATATATATATATATATATATATATATATATATATATATATATATATATATATATAATCCTCACTATCAGGCCCTCGGCCTCTCTCAGTCATCAGCCTCACAAGTCACTCGGGCATTTCAGTGATAAATCAGGGAACTCAGCCCAAACAACTTTCATATGTTTAAAAATAGAGTAATGAAACTGAATCAAACAATAAACAAGTAAAAATCATGGCTGAGGATATGCTTTCGAATCAAAACACTGTGAGGATAGTAGTTAAATACCCCTAAGATTTCCAAACAGTACGCCGCAAGCCCCCAAACATGGCATTCAGCCCAAGTTAACAGAATTATTTCTAAAACACATAAATATATATAGAGTTTATCAAAATATGCTACTCTACATTTGCCACGGGATGGACCAAGTCACAATCTCTATGGGTGTACGCCCACACGCCCGCCACCTAGCATGTGCGTCACCTCATTTATCAAAATAGTACAAAATTCTGGGGTTTCATATCCTCAGGTCTAGATTTACGATAGTTGCTTACCTCAAACCGGACGGAAATCTACTCCGCGATGCCCTTGCCGCTCGAATCGACCTCAAATCGCCTCGAATCTATCCAAAAATCAGAATCATAGCATCAATACATGCTAAAGGAACAAAGACATCGCGAAAATTATCAAATTAAGTCAAAATTCCTGAAATTGGCCAAACCCGACCCCGGGCCCACGTCTTGGAATCCGATAAAAATCACAACATTAGAATCCCTATTATCACGGGTCTACACATACCAAAATCATCAAAATCGGACCTCAAATGGCCCCTCAAATCCCCAATTTAAACTCTTCAATTTCAAGCCCTAATCTCCCAATTTCTTCCCTAATTTTCCCACTAATATCATGATTAACAACTGAAATTTACCAAAATCACAAGTATTAACTTCAAATAACTTAACTCAATGAGTTTCCCCTTGATTCCCTCTTAAACCCTCTAAAATCTCCAAGTCCGAACAAGAATGGTGATAAATAACCCAAATTTTGCGAAGTCTCAAATTTATAGGTTCTGCCCAGCAAAACCGCATCTACGGTTCCATTCCTGTATTTGTGGGACCGCTCTTGCGAAGACCTTTCCGCTTCTGCGAAATTTTATTAAAAGCCCACTTCTGCCTCTGCGATATGCTGACTGCATCTGCGGCCATCGAATGACCTAAAATTTTGCACACACGTCATAAATGACACTACGGATCTACTCCAATTTCCAGAATTTCAATCTGACCCCGATATCAAAATTTCCACTGCCGACCGAGAAACGTCAAATTCCCGATTTCGCCAATTCAAGCCTAAACCTCCCACGGGCCTCCAAATCACATTCCGTCCGCGCTCCCAAATCCAAGATCACCTAACGGAGCGAACCAAATCATAAAAATCCAAATCCGAGATCGACTACTAAAAAGGCAAGACTTGGTCAAACCTTTCAAATTTAAAGCTTCAAGCTGAGGATCATTCGTCCATATATATTCCGATTAACTTGAAAACCAAAGCCAACGATTATAAGTCATAATACATCATACGGGGCTAGCCATGCCCGAGAACTGGCGAGCGAAGTGCAAATGCTCAAAATGACCGATCGGGTCATTACATCCTCCCCCAATTAAACATACGTTCATCGTCGAACGTGCCCAGGGTTGTTCCGAAAACCATCAAAACACTGTGTAAGCTTACCGTGCACATACACGGGGGTGATCCCACGTCACCCTATCCCGTATAGGTCCGATCACACAACATAACTGGAATATCACAATTCACCCTAGCCCATAACCTTAGGACCAAATCTCCATTTATGAAATTATCTATAAGATTGGAATCTCACATCTATACACTATATAAGTCTAAGAAAGTTGTATCAAACCATATCTGTATCCCAAGATGTAGTCATATGATATACCACATAACTCAACCACTCGTAGCGATAACTTCTAATCACAACAGCTGCTCAAACAACCCAATACCGGTAATAAAGCTCTAATGTAATAAAGCCTCATTCCAATACTTTCATATACTGGCAATGAGGAAAGAAACACGTTGAAATCATAACCATTCATCAAATAAACCAGTCATGGAGTTCCCTATCCTTCAGCAAGGACCATAGTAAATTTCTAAGTTGAATCTTGATATTATCTTCCCAACATGCTGGATCAATTCAGATAGTATTCATCCTAGGTCCAATGACCTCATCTCATCCAACACGACTACTCTAGTGACATGACGCATCAAAAGCATCTAAAGCCACACCCTGTGCAATCCGCGCACCAATAAGCAACGATCCAAATGTACTCAAATAAGGGAAAACGACTCAAATGAGAGAGTTGTGTCGCACTCACCAGTACCACCACAACACAATGCTGAGAGCTCATCACACATCGTAGAACCCGAACATACGAATATAACCCGAAGGATCATACCTCAACATAAATTCATTGCAATGCGCGACCCTATCCAAATACTGGTCCATATGAGAAACCTTAAGTCACCATGCTCAAAATCATCAACCACGCGCAATTTGATGTCTAGTCCCAAAGTAACTCACCATAACCACGGAGAAGCAAATGACGCAATGCCATACCAGCCTGAAAGAACATATCCAATGCGTAATCAATCATGGAACACCCAAATATCCATCTCACTCAAATCCCGCTGTAAATCCCAAATAGACCCGCACCATATGTGTATAGAACCGATAATCACAACTCCTCGCAACACAAAAGGGTAACTCACAGATCATTCCAGAGCACGAATAAGCTCAATGACAATCGGATGGCACATCCCTCAACAATAGCAACTCGAAGTCAATAATTCCGACCCGGTGTAGAACAGACATTCATATTAGGCCTACCAATGAACCCTAAATCAACTCTAGACAACCGCAATAGATAATTAACTCTCCGAAAGTTCATAATGACGGAATCACAACACATACCATCACCTGTCTAGCTTTGACCACATCTTCACAGTCCACAACCATAAAAAACCTGTTTATGAGAACTCTTATTCTCGAAATTCGTAAAGTGCACGAATCACCATATCTGACCAAACTCCACCGCTCAAATATATAACACACCTCTAATACCCAATCATTCCATGAGGGACACTCCTACAATTCTTTTGTTCCACCAACTAAACTTGAATATCAACAGTCGATCCAGCAAAAGAGTGCCGCAATTCCAATGAAGTACCCCTACCTCAAACACATTGCCCTTTTCTGGAATGTATACCATCATCAAGCCGCACCAATTAGTGATATTATTTACCTAGTCATCTAAAACTGCCCATGATGCCTAAGAATTTATGGCCTTTATTCAAGAACTAAACTGTGACCTTACACATGCAAATCTCAACCCTACACAACATACCGCATATACCATGTCATCCTATGATAAATATGAGAACTTAATAATCTATTCCGAGCCACAATCAACTACGTGCTCAACTAGTCAACAACTTTTCATTTGATTCCATCTAATAGAAGACTACTATACATCACCTGCTCCACACGCCAATAGTAAATATACACCTCTAACCGTGGTAGAAACCATCAAGGACTCTCCGAATCCCACTCGCACCAAAACTAAACTGTCAGGACCGATTTCTTATAACTCAACCAAGCTACACAAGCCAACAAGAGTATTGCCACGACACACTAGTAGAAACTCATTATTTCATAATCACCCAGAGAACTGATCATATCCCTTACCATATTGATCCGACCTACTACCAAGCTGTCCTATTTATCCAAGTTCCTTCTGAATTGCCTTCGAATTGATACTTCTCCTTGCCATAATACTGAAATTCTCAACCCGAACTCACCACACGAGGCCCAAGCATAAAACCACACCGTCTAAGGCTCATAAGCCACGGAATACTCTCTCAAATATCCCCAAAAGCACCACATTCAAAATACTTACCCTGAAGAGATTTCCTATGACTCTAAAGCCATTACCTCACCTTCCTGATACTGATATGTAGAATCCATAAAGATATAGAAATGCCACAAGTCTTGACACCCTTCAATGTAAACCTCAGTTCTAGCCAAATACACATACTGAAGATCCCCCAATTGTTACATATACATTTTGAATCCATTAGAACCATTCTCGGGAGTCATCCACTATGCTCAAACCTCGATTAAACTTATCAAACGGATCGAATAACCTGTGCTCCATTAGAAATCAAACACCCCAAGAAGTAGCCCCACCTAAATGCAATCAAATAAATTCCTGCTTTATGCAAATTACATCCTTCACTAATAACAACTCAAGTCATTACATGATTATTATACACCCATAAAGCATAACACACCCCCTATCCAGAATTTCCTTTACTCGAGTCATTCTCAAACTCCGCCTCTACAAGGTATAATGGATTTACAAGTATACCTCGAACTGAAACCAATACCTCACATAATCGTGCAACCAAATTATCGTTATCAGACTCCCCCACTTGGCTCAAAGCCATATATCAAGACAAACAACAACTCATAATGCCCATATGCTATCGCCGCCACAATACCACAGTGCGATTCAACTAATTCCTTCATAAGCTCATATAACACAAACCATCTAATATATCAAATCATCTGTAAATCTCACGTTCACCATTGTAATGGCCGTGCCAACTTCCATAAGCGATCTAAACTAAAATTGCAACATATATCACTTACTGGTAAAAGAGGACTTGCTACAAAACCACCTAAGGATCGCACAACCTCAGGACACCCCGCGGGAAATAACCCCACCTGCTTAGCCTCCAACTGATATCTCTCTATACCCTTCCTAAAATCATAGATATTACACAATCACTTTACCCTCCTGCATTTAAACTCAACCAACGCCTACCCTCGAGGCATCATAATACGCGATATAAGAACCGAAAGCTGATGGCAGGACTAATACTAGAGATGTGGTCAAAGCAATCTTGAGCTACTGAAATCTTTCTCCACACTCGTCTAACCACCTGGATACCCTCACTGGACACCACGTGCCCTAAGAATGTTATTGAACTTAGCAAAAATTCACACTTAGAGAACTTTGCATAAAGTTTCTCCTCCCTCAATCTCTGCAATACAAATCTCAAATGCTGAGCATTCTCCTCCTGGCTACGAGAGTATACCAAGATGTCATCAATGAACACAATAACGAAGGGATCCAAACATGGCTGAAATACACTGTTAATCAAATACATGAACGATGTTGGGGGCATTGGTCAACCCAAAAGACATCACTAGGAACTCATAACACAACATGAAGGTCCACCTTCACTCCTCAAGTGAACTACATGAGAGGTCCTTCAATATACTCGCAACTCGAGGCCATATGCCAACTTAAGACAGAAGTCACACACTCAATAATTTGTGCTACATCTCCAACCAATTATTTTTATCATAGTCAAACAATATGAACACATCTCACCGTCAAATCACATTCACCACATAGCCATCCAGTCAAAAAATCCCACCAATAAGGACACAAACGAACATATAAGTCCCAAATTCTCATGCTCACACAATCGAAATCTCAGCACTCAAGCCATAGACCAAACCCGGCCTCAAGTCCTCCAGACTGGCCCATTATCGACCTGCTAAAATCACATCTCACACCTCTCCCATGGAAATTACAAGTCGTCGATGCACGTGCGCATTCGAACACGTGAAAGGAATTCAAAGAGTTATGCCTTTGGCTGAATAGATGGATTCGCACGATAAGAATTCAAGAATGTGAGATTTTTCCTATGGGTTCTGCAGCCTCTCGAAGATAATTACAGACGTCTCCATATCGATCCACGAGACTATACTAAATCTGCTCATGACTCGTGAGACCTGTGTAAGCTAGGATTTGATACGAACTTGTCACGACCCCAAACTACCCCGGCCGTGATGGCGCCTATCACAGTACTAGGCTAGTCGATTCAATATTTATAACATGACAGACCTTTTTCATTAGTTTATTTACTAAAAAAATTATCATAAATCTTCCGTTCAATCATTTCAAAACAAGCGGAAATATGTTTAACATTAAAATATTGCACGATCTCGGAGCCACTAGTCATGAGCATCTAGAGTACAAGTCTGATACAATCTACTAAAATGACAAAGGATTCTAAAGTAATTGAACAACTATAAGATAGGAGGGAGAAAACCAGGGATGCGAACGCCAGGCAGCTACCCTACTAACTCCGATGAACCTGCCACTGAGTAATCAACACCTGCCACCAGGCTCAGAAATACATGGATCTGCACACAAGGTTCAGGGAGTAATGTGGGTATGCCAACTCGGTAATTAACAATCATAAATAAAGACTGAGTGCAGTGACTAGCAGTAAAATCACATAAAGTTCACAATATAAGGTTTTAGTAAAAAAATAACAAAGGCCAAATCAGTATTCCAGTCAAGATATCTCGTAAAACTCCGGTTTTGATGAAAATCATATAAAACATTATTTTTGTTCAACAACTTTCAATAGAGGCTCAATATAAAAGAAACGGAGTGAAACTTTAATTTCATAAACAAGCCCTCGGGCGAAGTGTTGCTCATATATAGCCTCTCGGGCAAGTAACTCTCCTATATAGCCCCTCGGCAAGCCTCTCAGTCACTCGTGGCTCAACATTCATCAACCAGCACTCACGCTCAATAGGTACCGTATCATAACTGTTGCGGCGTGCAGCCCGATCTATAAATATCTAGCTGACTGCGCTTACTGGGGGTGTATAGACTCTGGAGGGGCTCCCTACAGCCCAAGCGCTATATCATTGCAGTGTGCAGCCCGACCTAATATCGATGCGGCGTGCAACCCGATTCATATATCGCTACAGCGTGCCACCCGATCCATATATATATATATATATATATCGCTGTGGTGTGCAGCCCGATCTATAATTATATAATCCTCACCATCAGGCCATCGGCCTCTCTCAGTCATTAGCCTCACAAGCCACTCAGGCATTTCAGTGATAAATCAGGGAACTCAGCCCAAACAACTTTCATGTGTTTAAAAATAGAGTAACGAAACTGAATCAAACAATAAACAGGTAAACATCATGATTGAGGATATGCTTTCGAATCAAAACAGTGTGAGGATAGTAGTAAAATATCTCTAAGGGTCCAAACAGTACGACACAAGGCCCCAAACATGGCATTCAACCTAAGTTAACAGAATTATTTCCAAAACACATAGATGTCATATAGAGTTTATCAAAATATGCCACTCTACAATTGCCACGAAACGGACCAAGTCACAATTCCTACAAGTGTACGCACACATGCCCGTCACCTATCATGTGAGTCACCTCATTTATCAAAATAGTACGAAATTTCGGGGTTTCATACCCTTAGGTCTAGATTTACAATAGTTACTTACCTCAAACCAGACAGAAATCTACTCCGCGATGCCCTTGCAGCTCGACTCGGCCTCAAATCGCCCCGAATCTATCCAAAAATCAAAATCATATCATCAATACATGTTTAAGGAACAAAGCCCTCGCGAAAATTATCAAATTAAATCAAAATTCCCTAAATTGGCCAAACCCGACCGCGGACCCACGTCTCGGAATTCGATAAAAATCGCAACACTAGAATCCTTATCCTCTCACGGGTCTATACATACCAAAATCATTAAAATCGGACCTCAAATGGTCCCTCAAATCTCCAATTTAAACTCTTCAATTTCAAGCCCTAATCTCCCAATTTCTTTCTTAATTTTTCCACTAATATCATGATTAACAACTGAAATTTACCACAATCACAAGTATTGAGTTCAAATAACTTACCTCGATGAGTATCCCCTTGATTCCCTCTTCAAACCCTTCTAAAAAGCTTCAAGTCCGAACAAGAATGGTGGAAAATAACCCAAATTTTAACAAGAATGGTGGAAAATAACCCAAATTTTGCGAAGTCTCAAATTTGTAGGTTCTACCCAGAAAAACCGCGTCTGCGGTCCCATTCCCGCATATGCCGCTCTTGCGAGGACCTTTCTACTTCTATAGAATTTCATTAAAAGCCCACTTCCGCCTCTGCGATATACTGACTGCATCTGCAGCTATCGCAGATGCGTGGACCAAGCTGCACCTGCGATCCTATCTGCACACCTGCGCCTGTTACCCGCTTCTCCGGACCTCGCACCTGCAGTACCCAATCCGCAGGTGCGGTTATGAAACAAGCAGCAATACCAGCCGCAATTTCTCAAGTTCAAACTTTCTGATGGCTATCCAAAATCATCCAGAGGCCCTCGGGACCTCAACCAAATATGCCAACAAGTCACATATCACTATTCAAACTTATTCCAACCTTCGGAACACTCAAAATAACATCAAAATACCAAATCGCCCTCGGATTCAAGCCTAAGGATTTCTAAACTACCGAATTCCGCAAACGATGTCGGAACCTACCAAATTACCTTCGAATGACCTGAAATTTTGCACACACATCACAAATGATACTACGGACGTACTCCAATTTTTAGAATTTTAATCCGACCTCGATATCAAAATTTCCACTGCCGACCAAGAAGCGCCAAATTTCCAATTCCGCCAATTCAAACCTAAACCTCCCACGACCCTCCAAATCACATTCCAGAAGCGCCCCTAAATCCAAGATCACCTGACGGAGCTAACGAAATCATAAAAATTCAAAGCCAAGATCGAATACTAAAAAGTCAAGACTTGGTCAAACCTTTCAAATTTAAAGCTTCAAGTTGATGATCATTCGTCCATATCTATTCCGATTAACCTGAAAACCAAATACGATGATTTACATAAGTCATAATACATCATACGGGGCTAGCGATGCCCGAGAACTGGCGAGCGAAGTAAAAATGCTCAAAACGACCGGTCGGATCGTTACAGTTTGTCTATTTGTTTGGCTTTTTTGGTATTGTCAATATTGTTGTCCTCTTTTACTTTTGTTGATTAAAGTTCTCAACTCAGTAAATGAAATTTCTTTTTCAAACAAGCACAGCTACAACCATATGTGTAAAGATAGACAATATTTAAAAACGTATGTCATTCACAGCTAAAATGTGCAAGCATCTATTAGACTTTCAATTATCGGAATGTATAGTTGTTGCTAAAGAAGTTTTAAAGATGAGAGGAAAGCTTAAAAACATATATTGCCATTATCCTATGTTTACATACCTGTTATTACTGGAAACATATTACTACATTAACATAGTAACTGAAATTCAGGACGATACAAAGGGAACATCTGAATTATTCTCATGGTTGTTGTAATTGAACACTTGTGATTAAAACAATGTTGAAAATAAGGTATTGATGGGCAAGTGTTTGAAATTTTTAAAAAGGATTTTTAGAATTTCGTTGAAAAGGTTAATGAGAGACTAGATTATGTCATCTTTCGGTGTTGAAGTGAGTTGCATTTTTACATTGTCGTTGGAGTGTTTAGATCTGGTAGAGAGACCATTTCCAGACTAAAAAAAATATTTTAAAATTAATCAGTTGCATTGTTATTTCCCTAAAACGTAATACATTATGCTATATGAGCACTGGAACTTGATTTTTTTGTGTGATTTTGCAGATGTTAATGTAAATACTTTTACTACATTGCAAAGGAGAAGAATAATTACAGTATTGAAAAAGGATCAGCTTTTATGAATAGAACTATAGTACTCTAAAACGGACAAGAGGGGTTGCTCTGATGGTAAGCAACCTCCACTTCCAACCAAGAGGTTGTGAGTTCGAGTCTCCCCATGAG
The DNA here is from genome assembly GCA_026770625.1 of Nicotiana glauca. Lineage (NCBI taxonomy): Eukaryota > Viridiplantae > Streptophyta > Magnoliopsida > Solanales > Solanaceae > Nicotiana > Nicotiana glauca. Next base: position 8,280 of record MU744697.1, on the reverse strand, counting down.
AAAGATGGGAAGTTCTTGGAGGGAAGAATGCCGGGGGTCTATTTGGAAACAGCCTCTCTACCTCAGGGTAGGGGTAAGGTCTGCGTACACACTACCCTTCCCAGACCCCACTAAGTGGGATTATACTGGGTTGTTGTTATTGTTGTAACTATAGTACTCTAATGGATGTAAAATTGTGCTATGTCCGTAGTAAAATGCATCTCTTTTGTCAATATATAAATAAATATATGTATATGTGTGTGTAGTATTCTCATGGACATGAATATTGTGCTACTTTCCAATGATTCCTCAATTTTTATCTTTTTTTATAATTTCATATCAAAATAACATTAGTCACAAATAATGATTCCAGAATTTACAATATTAGGCCCGTGCTATGCACGGGCCATTCCTATCTTGTTTTGATATACACAACAAGCAGTCTACTGCAAAGCTTAATTGAGCTAGCATTAAGAGTGTGGATTATGGCACCCTACGGATTGTGGTACCCTACTCTTTCTTAGGAAAGGAAAATATGGACTCTATACCAAGAGTTGTTACATAATCGCAAGAAGAGGTAGCAATAGGTAGAGCCACTAACGGGGAGTGAAGTTGTAACCAAGATTGTCAAATTTTAAGGTATCGTTGGATCACGTCCTTTTTTGGGAGAGCTAATGCTCGTGTGGTATTTTAGTATGATATAATTTCATACAAAATATAAAAAGAAGAGTTAATCTCGTATACGAAGCATCCTGTGTCATGCAGAGTCAAGGAAAATGTCACATCCAAAGGAGTTCAGCTTTGAAAGGTAATTTCTGAATACTGGATCTCAAGTTTTAATAAATTACGTCTTGCATACTTAGATGATTAATTTTAGATCCAATTCTTAATTATTATAGCAAGTTACAAAAAATAAATGAAAATCTTCTTAAATTTGATCCTTATGAAAAGAAGTTAGTAAAGCAAAATTAGCACCAAAACTATTTGCTTATCTATAACTGGTAATTGAATAATAGTCATAGTTTCAAAAATAATCGAAATTAGCCACATTATCAAAAACATCCTTAAAAATCCGAAAAATTTCCGGCATAATATGCTGGAGATCAAATTTTTTACATATGAGATTCTAGCATAATGTTAGCTGGAATTTCATAATGTGCTGGAGTTCCAACATAATGTGCTGGAAGTTTATACGCAGAAGCTCCATAATCCAGCATATAATGCTGGAACATTCCATGTTTTAGCAAAATAGTGGCTATTTTTCAATGACTTTGTAAATGCTAGCTATTTATCAATTACCAGTCCGAAAACTAACTAGTTCGTACTATTTTAACGAGCTCCGAAGAATTTTCAAGTCTGGAAATTGATTAAATGAAATTGAAAATGGTATTCGTGGTGATTTTTTCTTTAATACTATTAGCCTTTATTTTTTGGTCAAAAGATCTGCAATGAGCTTTGAGGCTAATATAGTTGAGATTTTTACGTGGTTGGTCCCTTTTTAAGAACTATTTTCATAAATTATAGTAGGTAGGCGGCCCAATTATTCTTAAATGGGGCACTGAAAATTGGTTCTGATCAGTAGCCAGAGTTCAAATCAAAAGTGGGCTTTGGTTTTGTCTGAACTCTCAAATAAAGTGCATGCAAAGCCCAGCCTGGAAAGTATTTATTGGGTCCATTTCTTCTTATCCAACAGAATATGGAAATGACTACCAATAAAGTTATTGTGATAATGAATTCAATAGCAATGGAATCCATTCATATTTGAAACTCACAAATCAAACTTTGCCTCAATCCTAAATTAAATTTGATCTGTTATATGAATTCCATTCCTATCGTACGATAGTGAAAGTGGAGCCTCCCACTTGTATTAGTAACTCTATGTCGAACGTTAAGTAAGGAAATACTACTAGCACTATAGTTTTGAGTGATATTACTGTTATTTTTTTGGTAACGAGAGAAAATGAAAAATAATTAATATCAGAATAGAGCCGAATAGAGTTGTGAGTTTCTTTATTAGAACCATTTTTTCTTTTTCAAACATTTCATCTTTGGAAAAGGAAAAAAATTTCCAAAAGGGAAAGAACAAAAATTGAGTCTTTCCTTTGTAAAACACACTTTTTTCCTTCATACATATCCTTTTGATCCATAACTCATTGGTCTCTCCACTTTAGCATAAGAAAGAAAAGAAAAAGTAAGAAAAAGCATTATTCTCCCATTGCTTTTCTCCTATCCCTTCACACTTTCAAAAGAAAAACATCTCTTGCTGATGATTTTCATGCAATTTTAAATGTTAAAGAAACTGTAGGAAAAGCCCTTTTTCTTGTTAGTTTCAAAGTATGTCAGTGTAAATAATAATGTAAGCATCCAAAAAAATCATTTTTTGTAATCAACCAAAGATCTATTGTTGGAATAATTGTAAATCCCTAAGAAGGTATGCCTAGAAATTACCCTCTTTGAATTCTTTTATGACCTTTGTCTGGCTTTAGTAACATGCCAAACTCTAAATTCTTTCTTGGGATTCCTTCACTCTACATATATTACTTAGTCTATAAAGCTATGATTAGAATCCCTACTTATAGTGTAATAATAAGGCCTAATATCATGTTATTAACCTAAACCACTAAACCACAACCTTATCTAAAAAATCATTAACCATAAATGTGAAATCTTTAGTCTTGGAAATTACAAGATTTAGGATCATCTTTTAATAGGTCTTACTTATCCTAATAAAAAATTAGTAGTAGTGACTTACTATGTCTAGTATTGAAAGAAGCAACTCTTGTGAGAATCAAAGACAAATTGATGCTTGTTGATGACCCAATGACAATATTTTCATATTTTTGCCCATAGCCCAAGAAAGTTACTCATTTGATTTGAGATCACCAGGCTTTAAAAGGTGTGTGTACCTTTGTTTGTGCCACATGCAAGGGACACACCACTAAGTTCAAGATTTTGCAAAGATGATATGTATTAGTGTAGAAATGCATTTGCAGAGGCTAAGGGACCATTCTTGACTAGTATATATCGGATACTATATGTAAAAAGTGTTTAAGTTATACACATTGATTAAATAAATTGTTTTACATTTATCATTCTAAATTAAACTTTGATTCTTTCAAGAATGTAATTATCCTTAATATTGAGGAGTAACTTTAGAATCTTTATAGTAAATTAAAAGAAAAAACATACTCACATGAAAGTTCTCGCGAAAAAATAGTTGTTGTTGAATCAGTTATGAAATACACTCTTGCTCACGAATCTGTTATTATAACATAGACCAGATTATCTTCGAGAAAATAGCGTCCCAAATGAAAAAAGAATAAGATTATAAGAGTTCTTTTTTTTTTTTTTATTTCCAAGTTATCTTAATTTGATAGTAAATGCCGGTACATATAACTTGAACTCATCTGAAAAGGTTTGAATATTATTAAGTCGATTAAAACACATGGTCGTGATATGTTTAATGCTATTTTGAACATCTGAAAATGTGGTTAATGTGAAAGAGGTTTGGGTTAAAAATTTGAGGGTCCAAAATGAAGGCTTTGGTTCTTGTTATTTAGTGGGCTATCATTCAACAAAGATATCTTATTTGTGTTAGATTCTTTTCAACTGATTTATATATGCTCTCTCTATATATCTCTGTGTATGTAGGGTTTTAAAGGACTCTATATAGTACTGTCATTTTTTTGTCTTTCTTTGAAATGAGGAGTGTAGCATTTTTCTCTTTTTGATTTATCTCATTTACCCATATTTAAGATACCAAGCCAATTAGAAAATGACAAAAAATAATATGAAGAATTTTTTTTTCCCTTTCTACTGGATTCTACATATAATTTTAATGAACAAAATGAATATGTTTGCCACTAAAGGATACTCAATTGAAATGGACAATCTTACCTCCAGTACAATTCACCCCATTTATGCTGGGTAGTAATAAAATTGCAGGTAAAAAGGAACTCTCATGGATTAACGAATATGTGCAAAAGCATGAACTCTATTTGACTTCAAACAACGACAACGAACTCAGTGTAATTCTATAAATATGGTAGTGTATACGCAGATCTTACACCTACTTATGAAAGTAGAAAAGTTACTTCCAATAAATCTTCGACTCAAGAAAATACGAAAAAGAAACAAGTAGCAAAACAAGCAATAACAACAAGATAATGAGATATATAACCGGAGCGAAAGAAACAACATATAATAAAAGAAGTCTAAGAATCAGAAAATATAAAATAATAAAATAACCGGAGAGGCAACATGTAGTAATAGAAAACTAAGAAACAGAAAATTCTAATGATATGAAAAACAAATACACTCGACTAACAGAAAATATGTAATAATACAAGAATAATATTAATACTAGGGGTATACAAGTCAAACCATCAAGCCAAACCGAACCGACGAACCAAGTCAAACCAAAGAAAAAACCTGACTTGTGGTTTGGTTTGGTTGGTTTGGTGTTGGAAAATAAAAAAACGATCGCTCTTGGTTTGGTTTGGCATTAACAAAAAATAAGTCAAACCGAATCTAAACCAAACTGACGTTATATAT
>MU744692.1:0-11309 GCA_026770625.1 Nicotiana glauca | reverse complement strand
AGCATTTTGGAAGAAATTTCTTAAGTTTGGCTTGGAGTGCATTTCAGCGTTATCGATGTCTGTTTGGGATTCCGAGACTGGGAGTAGCTCAGTATGGTGACTCTGGAGTCGGGAGCACGATCGGAAGTGAATTCGGAGGTCCGTAGGTCATTTTGAAGCCATTTGGCTAAAGATAGAAATTTGAAGGTTTTTGAGAAGATTGACCGGAAGTGGACTTTTTGATATCAGGGTCGGAATCCAATTCCGGAAGTTGGAGTAGGTCCGTAATGTCAAATATGACTTGTGTGCAAAATTTGAGGTCAATCGGACATGATTTGATAGGTTTAAACATCGGAAGTAGAAGTTGGAAAGTTCAAAGTTCATAAAGCTTGGATTGGAGGTCGATTGATGATTTTAGCATTGTTTGATGTGATTTGAGGCCTCTGAGCAAGTCCGTAATGTGTTTTGGGATTGGTTGGTGATTGGTTGGGGTCCCGGGGGCCTCGGGTGGATTCCAGGTGGCTAATGGATCAAATTTGGAAGTTGAAGAATAGCTGAAGGGAGCTGGTATCTGGTATTTCCGCTTCTGCAGAAATGGGACCGCAGAAGCGGCCCCGCAGAAGCGAGGAGGAAGCCATAGAAGTGGTCGAGTGTGAGGGCAACCAGGACCACAGAAGCGGCCCTTGATCCGCTAATGCGGAACTGCAGAAGCGGTTGGCTGATCGCAGAAGCGAAAATGGGCTAGAGCCTAGGGACCGTAGAAGAGGAATATTTTCCGCAAAAGCGGGACTGCGGAAGCGGGATTATTTCTGCATAAGCAAAAATCCTTAGAGGCAAAAGGTTAATTTAAAGTCGGGGATTGGCCATTTCTCTCATATTTCTCATGGCTTGGGGCGATTTTGGAGAGTTTCAAGGAGGGGATTTTCGTCGTCAATGTCAAGGTAAGTTATCCCCATCACTTTTGTGTTAAATATATCAATTATGTATGGATTTAAGTATGAAGATTAGTGTAAATTTGGGGTTTTGGTTGAAAACCTAGGAAATTAGAAATCTTGGATTTTGGTTACGATTTTAAGTATGGAATTAAGAGAAAATCATATATTCGTGAATTCATGGGTAAACTTTATCTTTGAGAAATTTCGGATTTCCGGGCACGTGGGCCCGAGGGCATTTTTGTCAACTTTTCGTTCGGGGTTAGGAATTGTTATAAATTGGGTTGTAAAGTATAATTGAGCATGTATTAATGGATTTGTACGATCGTTGGCTAGTTTTGGAGCATTGTGCGTTGGTGCAAGTCTTTGGAAGAATGTAGAATGCCGGTTGTGGATCTTCGGAGCGAGGTGAGTCTCCTTTATAATCTTGTAAGGGGGAATTTACCCCATAGGTGAAATAATTAATTATGTGCTCCTATATGTGGGGGCTACGTACACACGCGGTGACGAGAGTCTGTGCGTAGCTACTATTATGCTATTGTCCGGGTAGTTAGGACCCATCAGCATGTTATACTTGGATTAATTATGAACCCATTTATAACTTGAATTGTTTAAATCACCTTTGATTAGTAAGCGAATTTAAAAAGAGATTAAACATCATTTCCTGAATTGTTAAACAGAGAATTGACTTATTTGGATAATTATTCCTCGATAAAATTCTAGTTGGCTATCTGAGCATGTATCTTACGTGTACCTGCATCGGATGGATGATTCGTGAGCAGGGTGATTAATCGCATTAAACTAATAAATGGAATTCTAAAAAGACTTAAGCTTCGTTTTCTCAAATTATTAAAGAGAATTGGCCTTTCTTGGATAATTGCTCCATGTTGACTTCTTGACTGATTGTCTCTATGTGTGTGTTTATTTTGGAACGGGACGAATGCCTCGGCAGATTAATAGATGCATCTATAGGCGCGTCGTCGGCCCTCGGCAAGTGCATATTTATTTCTGTTGGATCGGGCCGTTGCCTCGGTATGATTTGCGCATGCTTGTATTGCTGCCTGGACTTATTTAAGTTGTTACATGCCTCACTCTGGTTCGAGATCATTTTGTTAATATTGAAAAGAAATCTTGGAAAATTTCCTATGAAAGAATTATGTCTTTACTTGTTTCCTCTATCTGGATTAAAATCATGTTTATAAAATAAATCCACTGTTTAATATGTATATTAAGGATAAATAATCATTGGACTATTAGAGAGTGTCAAGTTGACCATCTCGTCTCTACCCCTTCGGGATTAGGCGGGATACTCACTGAGTACACATTGATTACGTACTCATACTACACTTCTGTGCATTTTTGTTGCATAGGTATATATATACCTCTAGCAGCCTACTGGGCGTAGCAGCATGGATGACTCTAGGACTAGGTGAGCTGCATTATTCGAGACGACCCGCAGCTAGTGTAGTTCCCTCCAGTATTTTCTTATTATTATTTCCCTGTCCACTATATCTCGGACATATGTTGTATTTTATTTTTCCATATCGATAGTTGCTCATGTACTTGTGACACCGGGTTTCTGGGATGGTTTGAAGTATTATATTAACTGTTCAATATTTAAATTTGATTTGAAACTATATCGTTTAAAATTTCTTAATAATCTAAGGAAAAATCCTGGATTTCAAAAGTGTTAAAATGAGATTTAATTAAGTATTTGAGTTGGCTGGCCTGACGGCGGTTTCCGGCGCCACCACGACCCTTAGTGGATTTTGGGTCGTGACATCCGCAGACCAGGAGTCTCTACTCTATTCCAGCTTTAGTAGTTAGCTTATCTTTTCTTTCATTTGTTTAGACATTCTGGAGTTAGTGCAGTGTTTTACGTTTCTATTAGCCTGTGTTTCCTGTGAGTTTTCGGGTTTTGGGAGTTTGTTTGGATTTCGTGATATGGGTTGTATTATGCCAAGTGGCACTTATACATAGTTTTCTTTTGATAGTAAAATTCTCAGTTGTTTGCTTCCGCAAGTTAGTTTGTTTTTCTACAAGTTGTATAAATTCCGCATTGTTAGGCTTACCTAGTTGTAGGGACTAGGTGCCATCACGACATGTTCACGGATGGCGAACTGGGGTCGTGACAGTTGTATTGCTCTGAAAAAAAAGTATTTCTTTAATAAGTGGTGACTCTTGCTCTAATTGTGCTTAAAGAAGTATAGGGTAATATATATTGATGTGAAGGTGGAGTTTGGTTTGACATAAGTGGGGTTTTAAATGTTAAAGTATATATATTAAAGTGCTTAGGGAGGTGTAGTCACTCTTATATCTAAATGTATCCTACCTATCCCGCAGCCTACATTACAACCCAATAAAGTCCTAATTGATCCTAGATTGAATGAGCTCGATTAGTGGAGTAGTACGCTAAGGGCAAGTTTATAGTGCATCTTTTGTGGCATATGAATGTTATTTCTAAGAGTGAGTGAATTCTTTCTATCTTGAGCTCCTAACTGTTTTTAAATTTTATTGTGTGGAACTACTCTCTTTAGTTGTGTGAGGGCACTTGATTCATAAAGAAAAGGTAATGTCAGTGACCTCTATGTTAGAGTAAGTGGGTAAGTTGTGAATAATTCATAGTACTTGTGAGTCAAATCTTGAGGTGAAGATGTTACGCTATTGTGCTTAGTCTATATTAAATACTCTTGGTGTGATGAATTAGAAGAATTATTTAAAAAGGTTGTGTCTATAAAAAAGTGTAGTTTGATTGCTCGAGGATGAGCAATGGGTTAAGTGTGGGGTGTTGATGATAGGCTATAATTACGTATTTTTGTCGCTTATTACACTCTAATTTACTGCACTTTAATTGAGTTTGAGCTTTAATCGCTAGTGTCTTGTACTAACTGTGTGTTTTATGTCTTGTAGGAGCGATTCTGAGCTATATAGATTTTATGGAATGAGTTCAAGTGATTTGGAGCTTTGAAGTCTGAGTAAAAGTCCAATGAATTAAGTCGGGTTAGTGTCAAAGGTCAACTTTGATAGTTAAGAACAAACGAAGACTCAAGTAGGCATATTGCGTACTGTCTAGTAAAATGAACCTAACTTTTTTCTCAGAACCTCATTTGAGCTCCACAATATATGGTTAGAAAGCTAACTCAAAAGGATACAATTTTCATGTTTTACGTTTTTCCAAATTCCAAACAGAAGAGGGTGAAAAGTGCACGTCAATAGCACGGTCGTGCTCGTCAGGCAGAATACTGGGCAATATGCGTGGCCACTAGCGCGGCCGCGCTAGTCAAACCCGGAAAAAGTGTCCTTTTTCACATTGGAGAATGTATAATTATTTGAGCTCAACCCTACTTGGTATATATACATGAAAAATAGTATTTTGAGGAAGTTGGACATACTTTTGACACAGATTCGACCTAAGGAGGCAGAGACAAAATAGGAGCAAGGCGGGGAATTCTTCTACGAGTTTTTCCTTCCTCTTCCTATTTTTCATTGTTGGTTATGACTTTTAGTATTGTAGTTTTGCATACTATTATGAACAACTAATTTATTATCTAGAGTTTTGATAGAACCTTTTGTAGGATAAATTCTTGTTATGTTTTTATATAATTGAGCTGTAGCTTTTCTTTATTTGTTCAACTACGTTTATATTATGGTTGGTTGAAGAGTTCTCAATTAGCTGTGTCTATTTAGTATGTATTATTCGGGAGAGAGTGCATATTTAGGTAGTTGTTGAACAACATCACTCCCAACGTATGTAAGGAATCAATAACCAAGGGTTTAAATGTGGGATTAGGGATAACGAAACCTTGGGTGTGATCTAAGTGAGATGTCATTAAAGCCAGCTAGTGTAACTCGGGAGAGTATGTCTAGTAAATTTTTGTAATTACTCGGGAGAGAATTACTACATGCAAAGCGCTCATGATCGGTAGTGAATACTTAGGCGAAATTATATAAGACATAGAGGGAAGAATTCCGACAATTGGGAAAATCATAACTCTAGACCTCATTAATCTTTTCTCCAACCTTTAGTATCTATAGTGTTAATTTATTATTTTAATTTGTTAGTTAGTTAGTTAAACACAAGAATCTTAATATTTTTAAGTTAGAAATTGTTCAAACTTGTATTCTTGGTGATAGTGAACAACTGTAGCTAAGCCTTAGTTCTTTGTGAAATTCGACTTCGGACTTGTAAACCGGATTATATTTGCAGCGACCGCTTAGTCCTTTTTATAAGGCATAATTGGGCGTGACCAGTATGCAAGACAAACTTTCTCATCCATTAGAACTTCTAATAATTTAGGTAATTTCACCGAAGGTCTTTAACTATCTTTCAATTTTACTAAAGTCAGTTAATTATTTTTGTCATTTAAAAGTAACCAAATTTTGCCATTGTCACTAGGGGTGTCAATGGTTTGGTTCGGCCGGTTATTTTATAAAATTTGTAACATACCAATTTTTCGGCTATTCTATTATATATAACCAAAATTAGACTTTTCGAAACCGTCTCAATCATGTAGATTTCTCTTCGGTATCGGTACGGTTCGGTTAATTTTCGGTATTTTTTTAATATCATGTAAAATTCACCAGTAGAAGTAGAATGCAATAACATACGTTCTTTTATACGACTTAGCAAAAGTCTCTAGATATTTTTACTGTTTAAAGGATGATGAATTAAAAAAAAAAGATGGCTAGAGTATAGATCCATCAACTATTCTACAACAACACAAAAGAAATCAAACAAAGGCAGAGAAAATATAAATCACACGAGTTGAAAGATATACAAAGCCGGGACTCAAGAATAAAGTCTATAGTAGATTAAATATTCAAAAAGATAAATCTAAATTATATGAAAGAAAACATATTCAATACATTGTAGTTTGCTACTCATAAATGCTAGAATACTTTGTGCCTTGCTAATAAAGATACTTGAAATAACTTAGTTTAAGTAGAAGTAACACAATAGGTTTTAGGAATTAGTATTTTGAGTTTAATTACTTGTTGGCTTGTAATAGTTTTCATAATTCCAAGGCCCAAAGAAAATTTAATGCATTATTATTTTTAAACTTACGAAATAAATATATTTTTCACATGTAAAATTTATTCGGTATGGTTTGGTATTTTTTCGATTTATTTTTGTAAAATAAAAAACCTACCCTAATCATCGGTGCGGTTATAGATTTATATAAAAACCTATGGTTTCTTAAAAAGAAACCTAAAAATTAGTTCGGCGCGGTACGGTTCGGTCGATTTAGTCGATTTTTGAATATCCATTGACACTCCTAATTGTCACTTAAAAGGTATTTTGACTTACACCTCTACCATAAATATGACATGTAATAATATTTAAGAGAAAATTCCAAACATAAATGCCACATCAACTTAAGATTTATTTCTCCTTTAAATGTGATTTGACTCGTAACCCAATTTCAATAATTTGGTATAAAATTATTGAAGTTCTGATGGATGAGAAAGTTTGTCTTGCATGCACGAGTCACGATGTCTTCATGACTTTGGTATAAAAATATCATAATTTGGGAACAAGTTTGTCCAAAATCCCGGCTAATCACTAGAAGCACTAATGAATGGACCTTGTCACGAGTCCTAGTGAATCATCAGAAATTCTGTACAAATTATGTAACACGTTAGTACAAATTGTTTGTGCATCCTGGCAATGGACCATCAGAAGTTTGTGTGTCATTTTATTCATGTTACCCCTTGAGAAAACAGTCGAGTGAAATACTATCTCATGGTACCTGAAAATTATTGTTTAACTTCACTCAAGTATTACAAAATAAAATTTGTCTAGTCACGAGTCACGAAACTTTAGTACAAATTGTATCATAACTTAATATAAATTGTTCATAAATCATGACAATAAATTTGTTAGATAATTTTTCCAGCACATTGGACGGCTGTAAGCGGAGAGGAATATTCTTATATTTGGAAATTTTTATATTGATATTTATTTGAAATATGTTTACTCTTTGGAATGTACAAAGATATAAAGTGTGTTGGTCGCATCAAACTTTACTGGTTAAAATTCAGTCGAGTAAATGAATATGTTATAAATATGGTATATTGGCCAATTAGTCTAAAGTTTACGTTCCCTGTTTTTATTGACCATAAATGAGTATGTTATAAATATGGGATAAAATTATAGTATAATTAATTCGAAGATTGTAATGTTTCTTTATCCCTGTGGGAGGATAAGATAACTAATCCTGGAATAATTAATCATGGAATGACTTGTTTCCTAATCAAACAACCCCTAAATGTGAAACTTTTGCTCAACTTAAAAGGGAAAATTTCATATTAGAACAATTGGGCTCCATACTTTTTAATTTTGTAGCTCATATTTCAATTTATAACCAACTAGCCCATAAATAATAGGCTAAGATTCAACATCCAACTCCAATATGTTTTCAAAATCACTATTTAATTTTTAAAAAAGATTTCTCAAGCTTTTAAATTAATTTTTGAATCAGTAATTGTGACTCAAATGTTAATTCAACAAACCAAATTCATTTGGGTGGTGAAAATTAGATTTTAACAAGTTTAAATATGTGAGTTTAAATTTCGGATTTGATTTTGTGAGAAATTTGGAGTGGGTGTTATTTAGACTTGTTAGAAATAGTATAAGGAGGTTGTATATAAAATTTAAAGTCATTTAATGAAGATTTGGACTGATTTTGAACAAGAATTGCAATCGAAAATCGCGGAAGAAGTTCGTTTGTATAAAGATGTATAATAGTATATAAGGTGTGTTTCTACACTCATATACAATATTATACAAGATTATACATAACTATACAAAAAACTAACTTCGTCTTCTTCCTTGCGTCTTTTCTGAAATTTAACTCAAATCTTGCTCAAATCTACTCCGAATTTAAATTTTGAACTCCTTTTAATATTTCCAATCAATTGGAACAATACCCAATCCAAACAACTAACAAATTCAAAAAAACTCATTTTCAAAACCAAAGTTTTGAATGGTCTTCAATGGTGGACTTCTACTCTTCAATTTTCTTTCATTGCAAGCAGGTGACACAAGCGGAGAAGTAGAAAATACACGGCCCTTTGAAGCATATGTAGAAGATGTAAGAAGAAGAGAGAGTGAAAGCAGTAGTTGTGAGAACAAAGAATTAACCCCATAGATTTTAGAAACAATGATAATAAAAACACAGATTTTGAATTAGCAAGTGCTTTCAAAATATGTACAATGTGAGCTAGGTGGGTTAAAACTTTAAAACATGGGCTATTTTTTGTTATGGTGTGAAGTCATGTGTATTTTCTTGTAATTCTTTCGTCATAAAATTAGTGAATTTTTGTTTCCGCTGTTTAATTTGATGGAATTGGTTTTTTTATTTATTGATATAATTGAATTTGGATGTCACGTTGATGCTAACTGATCTGTTACCTTTGAGTTCGTATCTTGGCTTGTTTGTTGATACTGATCCCATATAATAATGAAGAATTAGCTAACTAACGAGAAAAATTCGTTTAAGTTCTGTATTAAGAGCATTATTATATTGTCTACTGTCAATTAATCGAAAAGAGCTGTACCTTTAAATTATAAATTACCACGGTCTGTTATTTCTGAATTTATTATTTGGTATTTAAACAGATACAATTGGATTTCTAATGTTGGTGCTTGATTGCTGATCACAACAAGAACTTCGCTCTTTAGCACTAATACAACCAAATAATGCTTGAACTTTTATAAGCCACAGAAATTGGGATCAGAAAGCAGAAGTAAATCGAGGCCCAGCAAAGATGATTATCACTACTTAATTAAGATGATTAAAACTTGTTAATTAAGTGCTACCCTAATGCTGGGTAGATACAACATTATTAATGATGAGAGACTAGGTGTTCAAATGCTGGGGTTGCTGTGAAAGGAGCTCAAAGTTTTGGCAGCGTGAGCTCGCAGAACTTGCTGGTAATAGAGAGCAGCAACCAATGCTCCCAGAAAGGGTCCAACCCAGAAGATCCACTATATATGAAAACAAATAAAGGAAAGATTATGAGACTAATTAGATCTACTGAACTTTAAAAGACAGTTCGAATAGAACTATCATAAGTAGTATAAATACTTACATGGCCATTCCAAGCTGTGGCATGGTTGTAAATGACAGCAGCTCCAAAACTCCTAGCAGGATTGATCCCAGTGCCAGTTATGGGAATAGTGGCCAAATGAACCATAAACACCGCGAAACCAATTGGCAGTGGTGCTAATACCTGTGGAGAAAGAAGGTAACGAATAGAAAAATCATATAACACTAAAATCTTGATCTTTAATTTATGATTTAGACATGCATTTATTTGTTACTCGCTGCAGTCCACAGAGACTATAATCTCTTGTTTAGGTGGAGTTTATCTTTGACTGTGACTTTAAATATTCTAATATTAAAAATAATGAGTCATTAGCAAACCTGGTATATAATGAGTGATGGAATTAAAGTGAAATTTCGTAGTTGAATGTGGTTATAAATTTATTATGTTTCCTAATCTTAAGTTGTAGTGAAACTTACTGTTATTATGTTGGAATTTGACATATGTTAAACTATTTTATTTTATTTTTGAATTTTGAAAATGTGGTGTATTCATGGTTCCAATTTGCTTGTTTTAATATTATTGACTCACATTGCATGTTGTTCATTTTATAGTTAGAATTGATGAATTAGCACATTTGGTTAATATTATGAAATTATTTTTATAAATGTTAATTTATTTTATCAAACATGAATTCCATGATGTTCTTACAAAACATATATTTTTAGTTTTTGTAAGTATCTAAACTAGATATTATTAAAGGAAAAGGGCCAAAACTATCCCTATTGTTTGTTAAATGGTTTATAAATACCTTCCGTCTATTTATCCGTCCAAAAAAATACACGAAGTTAATTCTATTAACAAAAATACCCCCGCGACTAACGGCAGAACTGATGGAGTGTGTTTTTTTGAACGGATAGATGGACGAAGGGTATTTATAAACCATTTAGCAAACGATAGTGATGGGTCACGTGGCAATCTTTGATTGGAACAAAAAAAGGATATTATTTCCCAGTTAATTACCTGGCCGGAACCTATTTATTTGACCCGCATAATTATTTGGGAAAACTACCCTATATACCTACCCAATCAAAAGTAATTACCCGTAATTACCCATTTTAAAAGTAATTACATGAAATACCTATTCTATTACAACTAATTACCCGCCCATTCAACTCTCGCTTGCGATGGACATATCTAGTTTAAGCAGCAAAAGTTTGAATCCTAAAAAAAAGCCAAAGGATAATTAGCTTTTTTCAACGGTGGGCAGTGTTGTTTGTATTATACCTTTTTTTGCTATATCTTTTTTTTAATTTGTGCTCCATAATTTATTTTATCTTCTAAAAGTAAAACAAAAAATAATATGTACTATACTAAAATTTGAATTTTCATGTGTGTTGAAGTGTTTGCTGTTGGAATTTATTGGGTATTGTTCTTTGATTATGATATTAATGCTAATTTTCAAATATTTTATTGTACAAAAATTCAAATCTACCATTAAAGGAACTTGAAGCTTGAAACTCATAACTTGGTTTGTTTGAGTTTTTAATTGTTTTGATCTGATCCTACATGGGTTTGTTTGGAAAGTTGATTGGAGGTTATAACTAAAGTTTTAGTCAATTTGGTGGAGATTTTATAGTTAGAAGTTTGGGTTGAAATATAGTTGAACAAGAGAAGAAGACGAATTTGTATTGTATACTCAAATAATATACAAATATACCATTTTGGTACATAATTCATTCCAACTATATACCATATTAGTATAACTATATACTATATTGGTATCATATGCTAGTTGAATCATTTTTTTGTTGTCTTAGCTGTATTTATTAGTACAATATTTGATTTTCTTTTAATAATAGTAATATAGTACAATATCTTGAAATACTTTATTATATTAATATGTGGTACACTATTTTTTTATTTTTCTCTTTATGCATGTGTGTTATGTAATAGTAGTATAATCAATAGTTAACCGGAATTAGCCAGTAAAACTGTATATCATGTTGGTATAGTTATATACCATATTGGTATCATATTGTCGTTTGAACATTTTTTTTGGTTGCCTTGGCTACATTTTTAAGTGAATTCTATTCTGAAATTATTTATATGAATGTGATTTGCAGTGCTGGAATTTTTTTGTGCTGATGGATATAGATTAGGTAATAGTTTTTATAATTATAGGCAATTGTTGGAATGACCCATACAACAATATACCATATTCGTATATGGAATGAGCAAGTTGCTTTGCGAATATTTAGCTTGCAATGCGGACATGTAATTTTCTCATACTTTTATTGTATCCTTTAATGTTTTGGTACGGTAGTATAGTCACAGATAGTTGTAGCA
>MU744681.1:113698-184216 GCA_026770625.1 Nicotiana glauca | reverse complement strand
CAAGTGGCGACTCTGATTTCTTAAGTAAAAACGAATCCCGTTTCGATTGTCCTTAAAATGGAAAAACTCCTTTCTTTATTATATCCCTTCCCCGGGATGTAGTAAAGGCCGAAAAAGGAGGTGTGACAATGGTCACAGGGTGTTTGTCATGCCCAAACTCCTGTAAGTAGATCCATACCTGTATGAAAAGACTCAAACCAATACTAGGTGAGACAATAACACTCGCTACTGGACATATACAAGACATAATTGAGGCTATTTTTGCAAAATGACTTATTTATCAAAAAGGTGGCCAGAAGTGTAAAATTTGGCTAAGACCCCGCAAAGCCAAGAACCTAAGATTTACTAGAAAAACCGGACCCTATGTGGGTTGCCTACGTATCACGCCTCGAAAGACGAGAGTCAGGTATGCGTAGTTCGGGCAGATTGAATACGGTTGAGAATCAAGACAAACAACTAATGTAGAGAAAATATATTTTTTGCTTTTTCCTGAAAAATGATGCAAAACCTTTTTTTTTTCTTTTCCTTTTTTTGATTTTTGATTTTCTGAAAATGATGAAAAAGTTCAAAATCTTTTCGAAAGAAATCGAGAAATAGCAAAAATCTCGAAACTAGCAAAACCCGAGCTCCGGGCCCACTTCTCGAAAAATTACAAAACTTACATTACCTGATTTCTCGTCTCGCCACGAGTCCATACATACCAAGAACTCCAAAATCCGAGCTCAAATGGCCTATAAAATCCCAATTTGAAATTGTCAAAAACTCAAGCCCTAGTTCATAATTTTAGGCTCAATTTCCATGAATTCTTAGACCAATTTCACAGTATAATCATGTTTTAAGACCAAGATTCTTACCTCACGTCGATTCCTCTTGAATCCCTCTAAAATTCCCGTCCAAAAGCTCCCAAGGACGTTTAAATATGGAGGAAAATAGTTTAACTCGCGGAACAAAATAACACTTTAAAACCTTTTCTGCCCAGGCCTTTTTTCGCTTTTGCGGCTCCCATTTCGCTTCTGCGACTTTTGCTCCTGCGGAAATTCTCCACTTTTGTGGAGCTTCACTAATAGACCATAACCGCTTTTGCGGTCAATACTCGCTTCTGCGAACACCGCTTATGCGGTCAAACTCCCGCTTCTATGGAGATTTTCTCAACCACACGAAATCGCTTCTGCGACCTCCACGCCGCATCTGCGGAACCACCTATGCGGTCCCTTTTCCGCAGATGCGGAAATGATAGAACCAGCAAAACCAGACCATGCAACAAACTCCAAACTTTCCGTTTAACCACCCGGACTCACCTCGAGGCCCCCGGGGCCTCAACCAAATGCACAGACATGTCCTATTACCTTATCCAAACTTGCTCGAGTCATCAAATCACTATCGTCAACATAAAAATCCTCAAATTTCTCCAAATCAAAGCCTAAGTTCTTCAAGAACTTTTGAAATGCACTTTAGATCAAAAACCCGACCAAGCGAAGTCCGAATGACCTGAAAATTTGCACACATATCTAAAATCACCCAACGAAGCTATATCAACTCTCGGAATTCCATTCCGACCTTCGGATCAAAATCTCACCTATCAACCAGAATTTGCTAAAATTCCAACTTCGCCAATTCAAGCCTAATTCTACTCTGGACCTCCAAATTCAATTCTGATCGCACTTTCCAAGTCACAAATTACCTCCCGGAGCTAACCGAACTATCGAAATTCACATCTGAGCCCTCTAACTTATAAGTCAACATCCGATTGACTTTTCCAACTTAAGCCTTCTTAAAAGAGACTAAGTGTCTCATTTCTTATCAAAACCATTGCAAATCAACCTGATTACACAAGATACGGATAATGAAGCATAAACAAGCTAAAAATGGGGCGGTAATACCTGAGACGACGGGTCGGGTCGTCACAGAGCAACAGTCAGAAATGTCAACCCATCAAACTGGGACAGAATTTTGAGGAGGACCCTCAAAATTCTGTAGCGAGAGAGGTTGCAATGTCCCAAACCATGTCACAGTCGTCAGTTCATCTCAAAAGGTATTTTCTTTTAATTATACATTTATGTCATACTTTTACAAAATCTTGCATGTCTATTATTGAAACTACTTTGTTTAGAAACGCTACCCCAATGATACAGATGGTATCGCCAGATCAAAGCTGAACGAGTCAAGCAAAGCCAACGGGTATACGAACTAACCTTCCCTTTTACAAAACTCATAATTTTTCTTTGGATGCAGTCACTAGGATTACAAAATCATTAAACATATTGTAAGTCCATAGAATAAACATTGTTCAAGAATACGATTCTCCGAACCATTGCACTTACCATCATCTTCTATCAACACGCACCCGTAATGTTCCGTATGTCACAATGCTCCGAGTAATTACCACACCGCAATCTGCTATCAGCTAAGAAACTCTACTATCATTTGCTATTTTATTTCTTGCATAAGGCTACCATTCTGCCTTCTAACTTGCATAAGGCTACCATTTTGCCTTCCAACTTGCATAAGGCTACTATTCTGCCTTTTGGGGTTAAGCTCTACCTCCATCTGCATCTGCATTGCATAAGGCTACCATTCTGCCTTCCAACTTGCATAAGGCTACCGTTCTGCCTTCCAAGACTAAATGCTGTCTCTATCTACATGGCTGAAAGATCGCCACATTGCACGACTGAAATATTGCTACATTGCACAACTGAAAGATTGCCACATTGCACGGCTGAAAGATTGCCACATTGCACGGCTGAAAGATCGCCACATTGCACGGCTGAAAGATTGCCATATTGCACGGCCTAAAGATCACCACATTGCACGGCTGAAAGATCGCCACATTGCATAGCCAAAATATCGCCACATGCTACTGCATCATTCATGGGCTGAAATATCGCCATCCTATCCAAAGGCGTCATCGTTCGGAGGCATCATCTTCATAGCCCGACAACACTATGTCATTGCCCGATGATTTCTTTCAATCTTTTGCATATCATTATTCAAAGGCATCATGGTTTGGAGGCACCATCCTCATAGCCTGAGAATCCTTTATTATACACTTCATGGACCAGGACATCATGGTCTAAGGACGTCATCCTAACCGCCCAAAGACAGTATTCATGGTCCCACGAGAATTTTAATCATGTCAAAATTTACGCACAATATATGCTTGTATTTATTATTTGCAGGTAAACCGGCAAGCAACAGCCATCCCGGCGGGAGCGGTTCCGCTCCAGTGCCCATAGCTTTATCAAACCTAACCATTCCCGTAAGCCGTTCACTCACCCAGCCCCATATATTGCATCCGTTGTTGGAAAGTCTCCATTGGCATACTATGTCGATGGATCCTAAACTACATATGGCCCGACTCCAGTAATACCAGGGATATGTAGGCAGCTCAGAAGCCATGGTGTGGCCTAAACCTCTTCAAACCGTTTTGTTCGATCAAAATTGGCCATCATATCTTTACCCGAAAACTTTTTCATCCTTTCCGGATAAAGATGGCCAGCTGTTGACACCCAATTTTTCCATATATGTTTTCAATATGCAAAATACTTTCTTTTTTGGAAAAGGGGTAAATTCATTAATAACAGTTACAATGGCATTACATCACTATTAGTAATAGTAGGGATAATACAAAGGTTTACAAGCAGTGCTAGTGTATTACATATAGAGCTAGATATAGGGGTATGCATTTGATTTATCGATTCGATTTTGACCTTTATCGATAATTACTTATTTATTATCGAATTGTACATATGCTTATCATTATCGTTCCAATAAGGTTTTGATTTTTTTGATTTCGATTTATCGATTTTTGGGGCTTATTGATTCGGTTATCGATTACACCATTAAGAAAATTTGCGGGATTCCACGAAAAGTATCGCTATAAACACGCCTAACTAATATGGATGAAAAGAAGCTAAAATAAGATAAACACCATTTATAACATAAAAATTGTATCAACAAGCACATGCAACGAAACTAAAGTAAGGGATCAAATGTATGCCACCAACACTCCAACGGTATAAAAATAAAAAAATAAAAAAAAAAACAAAATATATTATCACGGCTAATTTTGTTTTCCATTAAATTGAACTTCATTCCCTTGAGCTTTAAATATGATCATTCCTTAAATGTGGTAGAGGAAATAATAGGGTTATGGACTTAGGGTAAAGGAAAGGGTATTTTTAGTATATCTTATCGATTTATCGCTAAACCGATAAACCGAAGAGGATAAAATCAAAATCTAAATCGATAAATTGATAAGGAAAATTTCAAAATCGAAATCGAAATTGAATTCGAAAAACCGATAACAAATAATCGATTCAATTTATCGATAAATCGATTCGAATGCACACCCCTAGCTAGATACTAGTCTAGTAGTGAAAACTTCATTTTTGTCATCCTGGATCCCCTTTACTGTATCCGGAGTTGAGTGCAAAATAGTTATAGTAGAGTTAGGTGATGTTGCACAAAAAGTGCGCCACTTTGTTGCCTTCGCGGAAGTTATGCCAGACCACTTGATTCCCCAATTTCCTCAACAAGTACCTATATTCTAAGATAGTGTTAGTATAGGCAGGGGAGATATTGTGTTGAAGTAGTTTGATTATGTCCGTTGAGTCAGTGTCAATTTCCAGTGGTGCTAGTCCTTTGTCATATGCCAATTTTAAACCTGCATGAAGTGGTTGTAATTCTGCATGAGTAGAGTTGTAGGCTTTGATTTTGTTAAAAAAACCTTCAATCATGTATCCACAATTATTTCTTATTATACCCCCAATACCTCCCATGTTTGGGTTACCCACAGAAGCATCTATGTTTAATTTGTAGTTGTGAGGTGATGGTGGGTACCATTTAATGTGTACCTGGATTTTATGTGTTGTGCATTTGTAGTTGGAGGTTAGTAATTTAAACTCAATGGCTCGTGTATTAACCATATGATAATGTAAGTTGTTTGAGTAATTATCGAAGCAGTTGTTGTTTCTATTTAACCAACGGTGCCATATTGCATAGGGAAAAACATCCTCCCAAGTTATGGAGTTATGGTTAACGGTACTTGCAGATCTTTAGTAGCTAAAAGCCAGTGTTTATTGCGGTGGATGGTGTTTGTCACACCTCCTTTTTCCGGCTTACGGCTTTACTACACCCGTGAAGAGTATAATAAAAAGGAGTTTTTCCACTTAAAGGACAATCGAAACGGGATTCGTTTATTAAGAGATTCAGAGTCGCCACTTGGGAGATTTATGGTGTCCCAAGTCACCGGTTTGAATCCCGAATCGAGGAAAAGGGTTTTACTTTGTATTACAGCCGCGAACCAGAAATCCGGGTAAGGAATTCTGTTAACCCGGGAGAAGGGGTTAGGCACTCCTGAGTTCCGTGGTTCTAGCACGGTCGCTCAACTGTGATATTTGGCTACAATCTGATTTTAATACATTTTAAACCTACAGTGAAATTTTTAATGTTATTCACCGCTTTTTGTCAATTATTATTTTATTTAAGAAAGTGAACGTCGTTTAAGAACGCGTTTTTGGATAACGTCACATGAAATGCACCCGGATCCCTGACACATTCTTATTCAACGTTTTTGGATTTGGATTTGGGTCGCATGAAATGCACACCCGAATTTAGGAAGATAAAATTATTAAAAAGCGCGCCTAAATCGACTAACGTGTTATTAACTTTGCGGGAGGCCATGAAAATTCGCTAAATGGCATATCCCGAGTTCTAGAATATTTTAATGAACAATTAAAGAGGGCCACACAATTTGTAATTTTATTTGGCGCGGCACACCTCAATTTGTTTTAAAAGGACATCCTAAAGATGAACTAATATTATCTATTAAGAATTGTCTCTAAAACAAAACTTAATTTGTTAACATTATGAATTAACAAACATTATACTATTCCAAGAAATTCGGGCCCCAAGCTCAAGTCCGAACTCGAATAAGGAGATCTCCATTACTGAACAAACCCTTAGCTCGAGTCCGCTACTTGACTTGAAAGGCCCAAAGCCTTCCATTTAAACCATCAGATCCAATAGTGAATTAGGCTTTCAGCTTGATAGATTGGAGAGTTGTTCATTAGATGCACCTCGATCGACCGATAGCATGTTCATGTTATAGCTAAGAAGTCTACTCAAAAGCGGCACGCAAAGGCATAACCATACAAATAATATGAAGGGGAAAGAGTAGGTGACATCATTCAAGGCTAACAGTGAAATGTAGAGCACATGAAGTTTTGGAGCACAATGGAATGATCCAAAGCGTGATTCAAACACACAAACCTATTATTCCAAAGCTTAATTTTATAGCAAGCTTACTCTAAACGACAGTCAAGTCTTGAGTAATGAATTAAACTAATAACAGATTTTGCAGCCAAGTCTCTAACTGAATCTCTAACCATTCAACATTCAATTAAAACCAAAACGAAAAGGGAATATGTACTTAATTATACTTACCTTACCACTAAAACGAAACAGTAACCAAATTTTGGAATGAGTTATTAAATAAAAAATATGAAGCCAAATAAACTGACGTGAAAATGGTCCATGTTTCAACAAATCAACAGCATATGCTTCATCTTCAAATTGCATTCACGTTAAACAAAACTATCCAACACATGTACTAATTTAACTAATGAACCATGACCAACAAAATAGCTACAGAGATCAAGTTAAGGGTGAATAAAATTTCAGAAAACTCAATCAAAGGAATATAACTTGGTTTGAAAATTGAATGCAATCCCAGAAGTTATTACTAATTTTAGCTCATCTTACTCAAACCAATCTCATGAATCAGTTAAGAGAACACAGTAAAGAAAATTCGAAATAACAACCATCCAAGCATCAAATTAATTGTCCAGAATAGGAGTAGATCCAAACACTCAATGAAACAAGTAAAACGGACGTTCAAATGAATTTTCTTCAATGTATTGACTAGCAAAAACTCCAACAAGCCGGATGATACAGCAACAGCAGAATCATGCCGGCACCACGAACCAACAACGAAACTCGATCGGCAACAGAAATCTCCAATCGGGGTACTCACTCGGAACTAACAGTATTCGACCAACACAAAACAGAACTTCGACTGAAATTTACTAGCTCAAAGTCAATTGAATTCCATGATTTTTAGAAAAATCAGAAATCAGAAGAAAAAGCCAGAATTTGACATGAAAATCAAAGGATTCAAATCTGAAATCAGAATAAGAAAATCCCGTCTGCTCACTTCCTCTGTTTCTCACTATTCGCTGGGTGTGTTTCTCTATCGTAAATATGTGTTTGTGTGGCCTGAAATACGAACGAAAGAGGTTGTTTGGGTTATGCGACTGGTTATGTTCGTGTGAGCTTAGTGAAGGAAGGATGGTGATAGGGGTGGTGTTGAAGGTTGCCGGATTCCGGCGTGGAAGATGGAGTGAAGTCTGGTGATGGTGGTCGCCGGTCCTTCCGCTGGAACCTGGCGTAGATGGCAGCGGTGATGGGGAGGGGGGTTGTTTGGTGAAGACAAAGCAGAAAGGGGGTCCCTTACTCAAAAGTTGCCAGCCTTCTCTTATTAGAGTCTCTAGGTCAAAATAGGAGGGGAAAATGGGGCGGGTCCTGGGTGTTGGGTCGGGTCAGGCGGGTTTGGGCTTAAGTTTGTGTGGGTTTTATTTGGCCTTTAGGGAATTAGGACTAAAGAAGCCCAAAAATCTGATGCAATTCATTTTCATCCTTTTCCAAATTAATTCTTTTATTTCAAACTCTTTTTAATAATTAAATTTTTTTTCAAATAAAAACCAAAATAAGATCCAAACTAAATCCTAAATCAAATTAACTCTACCTCATTGAATTAGTTAACTCTAAATTACCATAATTAACCAAATTAAAGGACAAACTACCAAAGTTCAAAATTAAAAATTAAAAAGTGCAAAAATAACTAATTTTTTGACTTTTTCCTATTTTTTTTATAAAATAACTAATTTTTCACCAAAAATGTAAAATTAAATCCTATGTGCAAATGCAACATTTTTTGTATTTTTCGTTTATTAAGCAAAATAAACATGCACAGACAAATGCAAACATTTGACAGAAAATGCCACCAAAATCCACAAAAATTTGCAAATAGTGGAAAATTATTTTGTTTTCAATTTATGGGAGTAACTCATATAGGGCAAAAATCACGTGCTCACAGTGTTGATGTCAATGCCTATGTTGTCCTAAAATGAGCGGGCTATAGAGCATTCTAGGAAGATATGAGTTATGGTTTCTTCTGCCCTCTTACAAATCATGCAAGTATTTTCAATTGTGACTCCAATTTGGTGAAGGTAGGAGTTAGTGGGTAGCCTATTTTTTAAAGCATAGCCACATGAGAAATTTGATTTTGTTTAGGGTATGTAGTTTCCAGATCCACTCATAGTCAGTGGTCTTTTGGATGTGTTGGTGAAGTTATTTGTAAACTGAGTGGGTTGTGAATGTGCCATTTATGTTGAGCATCCAAATGGGTGTGTCTACTGGATGGGGGTTTTGTGAGAAGGAGCTGGGGGTGATGTCAGTAGTAATGTTTCTGGGTAGTTCGAATGATATTTTGGACCAGTTCCACTGATTGTTTAGCCAGACCTAGTCAAGGGTCAAGTTACTATCATTTTTTTAAGAAGACCCTCAATGAGTGAGCAGATGTTTGTGTTGTTTGGGGTCCATCAGCCATAGTAGAAGTTTATGGATTTGCCATTGCCAATATACCAAGCCAATCCTTTGTTGATGATTTCCCACCCCTTCATGATATTTCGCCAAATGAAGGAGGTAATCTTAATATTAAGCTTATTACTGTTTTTTTGAATTAGGGAATCTGCCCACATTGTTGATGGGTTGGTAAATAGTCTCCATACGAGTGCTGCTAGGATGGCCTGGTTTTTGTGCTAGGCCTTGGGTATCCCTAGGCCACCTAAGTCTTTTGGAAGGGTTATAACATCCCACGAGACATAGTGTATCTTCTTTTTAGTAGTGGTTGTCCCCTAAATAAAATCTCGCCGGATTTTATCAATTTGGGGAAGGATTTTCTTTGGGAGGGTTATGTACTGCATATTGTGGTTAGGGATAGCATTGAGGGAAACTTTTGCAAGGGTTGCTCGTCCCGCAAGAGTGAGGAAATCTGTTTTCCAGTTAGAGAGTTTGTTTCTCATATTGTCAATTACAAATTGGAAATTAGAAAGTTTGGGCCTGTTATTGGTAATTGGGAAAATCAAATACTTTCCAAATTGGCTGGTTGAGTTAATGTTGAAAAGATGTATTGCATAGTCTTTTATGTCAGTAGAGCAGTTACTGGAGAAGAGAATTTTGTACTTGGTGTAGTTAATTTTGTGGCCTGATAGGGCACAAAAGGATTGGTGAATGGTATTAATAGTTTTTTTATTAGCTTGCGCCACGAATGTCAAGTCATGTGCATAAAATATATGTGATACCAGAGGTCCTTTTGGACCAATTTTAATTGGGTTCCACAGGGTAAGGTCCACTTGGTGATGAATGTAAATTGATAGCAATTCCATGATTAGGATGAACAGATAAGTGGATAGTAGGTCCCCTTGTCTGATCCCCCTCGATGGTTCAAAGAAGTTAGTTTGAGCACCATTTACTAAGCTATTTTACTAGTGGTTATACAGTTCATGATCAGGGATGTGATTTTTGGTGGAAATTTAAAGAAAACAAGGGTCTTGTAGACAAACGACCATTCTAGCCTGTCAAAGGCTTTTTCAAGGTCGATTTTAATAATAATTGACCATTCCTCCCTTTTCTTTTTTTGAACTGGTTTATCACTTCTTGTATGATAATGGCATTATCACAAGCTCTCATACCTTTTAAAAAACTGGCCTGGCATGGGCTAATTAATTCAAGAAGGAATGGCTTGATCCTGTTAACAATTATTTTGGTGATTATTTTGTATGTGGTGTTGCAAAGACCTATTGGTCTGAAGGTATTAAGGTTATTTACATGTTTGAATTTAGGAATGAGGCATAGTAGGGTTTGGTTTATTTTCTCGGAGATTCTCGATAGGGAGAAGATTTCTTTGCATAGTCGTATGATAGAGAGTCCCACAATGTTCCACTGACGTTGATAGAATATTGGGTGCACACCATCCGGTCCTGGGGATTTGTATGGCTTGAAGGAGTATATTGCATAAATGATTTCATGGGTGGCTAGTGACCTATCTAAGGAGGAAAGATCGATATTCGAGAAATTTGTGTGGGCACTTTTAATAGTATTTCACTCCGATAGTGTATTGTTGGTAGTGAATATATCTTTGAAATAGTGGTATGTGTGTTCAATGATTTTTGGGCGATCCGTAATCGAGTTATCTGCATTGTCTTTAAAAAAGGAGATACTATTTAGGACAAATATGTGAAAAAAACTTAGTATTTGCGTTCCCTTCATTGAGCCAATTCATGCGTGATCTAATTTTCTAATGATCTTCCTCGAGTCGGAGGATGTTGTTATACTCATAATAAGTGTGTGCTCTAAATTTCTAAGCTAAGTGCTATAGGTATAGCTAGGTGAGTTTTGGATTCTCCTAATTCTAGCAAGTAACCTTTTTTTATTAGCAAAGATATTACCAAAAATTTTGAGCACTCCATTCACTAACATTATTTTTGAAACAAATTTGGGCATCCTTGAGGTTTCTATTATTCCAGCTTTTCTCAACGATTTTACTAAACTCAGGGTGGCTTAGCCAATATTTTCCAATCTAAATGGTTTGTTAGAAATTGTCCTAGTGTTAGTGAGTCTGAGTAGTAAAGGATTACGATCTGAATATGTATTTGGGAGGTGAGTAACTAGCACTGAGGGGTATTGTTCCAGCCAAGACTTATTTGCAAGGCATCGATCAAGTCTTTCTAGTATAAGACCTTGCCTCCTATGGTTGGACCACGTGTATCGGCAGCCTTTGAATCCTAGGTCTATTAAATTGCAGTAATTTATACATGACCTAAATCTGGAGGATCTATTCTTATTAATATTCCTACCTCCTCATTTCTCATTTTGATTTAGGACATCTTTGAAGTCACCACCTATTACCAAGGTCCTTTGTAATTGTCAAAAATATTTTTTAGGCTATTCTATAAATCTAACCTATTTGATAAATAGTTACTAGCACAAATTGAACTAAAAAGCCAAAGATTATGATTTGGTAATACCTGGACTAGAGCATAGAGTTCCTGATCAGTCTGCCTAACACGCTTCACTGCTACCATTGTGTCTACCCACATGATGACCATACCTCCAGCTATGCCAATCGCTAGAATTTCTATATAATCTGAGAAGTTGAAGTCCGCCCTAAGGGTTTCATGGTTGTCCATTTTTGCTTCCAATAGGGCCACTATGCAAGGGTTATGGTTATTAATTAGATCCCTAAAGTTGCGTCTGAAGTCTTCATTATTTTTGCCTCTTACGTTCCAAATGGTTATGCTGGTGGGTGTATTCATGATAGGAGAGTGATTTTGGAGAATAGTTGCATGGTTATTTCCCTTCATGAAGGGGCTGTCCCTCAGAGTGGGGTTCAGTAGCATTGCATACTTTGCTGTTGCAGTGTTGATCGATGAAGTTATCTCTATTGAGCACCTTTGGAGTGCCACTGGACAACGCAGTATGTATTTATTGTCCTCCCTCTCTGGGAATATCATAAGGGCTATATCTCTTATTGTTAAGATTTTTGTGAACGAGCTTCTTCCTGGAGGGTGGGGGATCACAACTTCCTCTGCTTCTTGAACTTCCTGGTTCACGTTTGGACCTTGTTCCATCGGAGGGGCCATATGAGGAGGAGGCTGTGCTTATTGAGGTGTCTAATAGAAGAATAGAGGGTTCATTTCTGTTGCCTTTTATGATTGGAAAAAAAGGTAGCTCGAACATTTAGTTCCTGTTCAAGAGGGGGTTGAAGTGTTGTGGAAGGTTCCAATGGTTGTGCATTGTGTGATAAAGGGCAGGGGCTACTACTGAGGCTAGGGGATCGAGAATGTTTGCCATTCACATATGTTTTATGTAGTTGTCCATGTCCATTCTCATCCCATCCGCCCCTACTTGTGCTAGGAAGTTTGGATATTTTATAATCATCATGATTTCCTGTCCCTCTATCAACATTAAGAAGAAGAGAGTTTGGGCTTGGAGACCCTGCTTAATCCATGAGGTAGGTTGGTGGTCCGGATGCTGTGGTTGGGTTGCATAGACTAGGTTTGCGATGAGCATGGTGTTATTTTGATTGTTGTAGTTCATCGTGGGAGCTTGGAAAGAGTTCCTGGGCACTTTGTGAGTAAGTAGTGCCAGTCTTGATCTTTTATTTAAGGGTAATAGTAGATTTGGCATTTTGTTGTCGTGAATTATTTATTATTAAATTTTTGGAGTGCTACTGTAGAGGTAGGGAGAATGATTGTGTATCTTTTGTGGTAGATTCAAGTTGAGTTTGATTTGTTGAATTTGGCATATGAGAGTATATAGTGTTTATTTGGTTGGACGTGTCCATAGGTGTGTCCATTTGGACAATGTCCACTGGCAAGTGGTTGCATGTGTATTGTATGGAGTCCGATTTGTCACTTGGAGATTGAGTGTTGAGTGCATGCAGGGAGTGATTAGTATCTAAGTTGTAGCTGTCATTAGCTTCTAGATTTGAAAACAACTTGTCCATGCAAGTGTTGAGCATGGTTATTGGTCGAAGCCACATGTCGGATACGTGGCATTTCAGATGTGGCCTTGTTTCTTATTTGTATCGAAGGTCTTTATGTGAGGAAGAGGAACAGTTTTGTAGTTTCAGAGGAATATCTATGGGAATTTCCATCCCTTCGTATTCCTCTAATTCCAGAAGAGCTTCAAATTTATTACTGAGAAGCTCGGATTGGTTAGAGATATTAGGGTCTATTTTTCCAGTTGAGTTCGTAATTGTTTGTTTTTTGGGTGAGTTTATTGGGGTGTTAATAGGAGGTTGGGATTCATCAGCTTCTTTTGATCCATAGGAGAGATTTTGAGTGTGGAGATACTTACCTGTAGCCACTTCAAAAAATTTGACGTTAATACCCGTGTTTCCATTTTGGGTGCCATGGAGTGGTACCAGCGGTGCTTTACTACTCCTTATTGCTCTTGGTCGTGGTGTGCTTTCCTGTGCTTTGCTCTTCTTATGGAATGTAACCATTTGGCACTGGTTTGTGGGGGTGATGGGAGTTACCAAGTTGTGCTCTACATTTGGAGACGCTGGTGTAAGTTTGGTGTAAGGACAGTATTGGGTTGTATGTCCTAGTCTTCCATAGGCTTTGTAGAGGATGTGCTCGCCTTCGTAGATAATTTGTTGCTTGTAGTTGCCTATGCGTATACAAGGTTGAACTGGTTCCTCAAGTTGCATTTCAATGCAGAGGCGTGCATATCTTTCTCGAAGTGCTGCACTTGTACAGGCATCAATCTTTAGAAGTTTCCCTATGGTGTTGCCTATTTTCTTTAGGATAATGGCATTGTAGAACGAAGGGGAAACTGGGGAAGTCGTATCCAAATGGCTGACATTTCCTGGGTGGCATGGCTTGCCACGAAGTTTGGTTCCCATTTCTTGATGGATAGGAAGAAACCATTGATAAACCATGGGCCATTTTGGAGGGCACTAGCCATGTTTTCTTCCTTGTTGAATTTGACAATAAAGTAACCAGAGCCTAGGTCTATCAGTGGAAAATTCTCTGATGATTTCCACATTTCTTGTATTTTCTTTTTTAGATATTGGTATTGTATTCGTTTACCTAGTAACTTAATGATCAGGGAGTGTTTCCATGGTAGATACATTCTATTTTTATCCTCCTCTAGTAGTTGGGTTGTTCTTATGCCTTCATGCAAGTCGTTTGATGTTAAGAGCATGGAATCCTCTGTTTTATCTTGTTCTTCACTTGTATGTTCATTTTCCAACATATTGATATGCATCATATATTCTGTTGCCAGTACTTTTTCTTTGAAGGATGTTTGAAGGCTTTTACTTGTGTTGTTAGTGGTTGTGGTTATGGTAGTGATGTCTGGTGGTTTGGGTGGTACGTGTTGGGCTGCTATTTTAGCTTCCTCTTTCTCCATCCATACAAAAATTGTAAGAATCTAGAGTTGGAAATAGTATAGTCAAGTATGATTAGAAAATGCTATTACATGTGTTTGTGATGCATTTGTTGTGAGTTTAAAAGTAATTGAGTGATGGTTTATGTTTATTAAGATGCCTCAATGATCATAAGACTTTTCATTTATGACTTTACCATTTTCCAAACTTTTTTTTCACAAAAGAAACATGGACTATAGAGGATGGTGGCATGGATCTGAACCTCCTATGATCACAAGTAGGGGTGCACAACCGAACCAAAAATTGAACGTATGCAAAATACTTTTAAAACAGCATATATATGCATATATAAGTATGTCCAAGCATTTTATTATTTTTTCCGTAATTTCTAAGGTATTTAAACGGATTCATTTCCCTTTTTCATCCATAAAATCCCAATAATTATATAAAAAATTATTATTTTTTATGATTCATTTATTGGATCTTTATATTTATTCTAAAATATGGCTAAAATAATTTTTGCATATTTTTACAATTTTATTTAGTATTTTTAAAAGTCAATTGCCTATAATTGCAATATAAGTCTTTTTAAGATTTAATTGTGTTTTATATTCAAAACATTAAGCATTGTATTTTTAAGTTGGGATTTACATGTTGTATATTATTTTAGTGCTTTCACTTTATTCTCAGAAATTTATTTAATATTTTTTATAATTTAAAAGGGAAAAAACTGGCTATTTGAATAACAACCCATTTGTGTTTAAATTCTAGCTTAATCAGACCCAATTACACCAGAACAATTCTAATTTTAATCCGACCCTAACCCTTTAAACCCAACCCATACCTCATTCAATCTAGGCAGCTGATCATTTAGATCAGCAGCCACCAGCTCACCTTCCATAGTTAAACCCAAACGACCCCTAAAACCTAAATCATTTCTACCAACCCGCCACCCTTGAATCCCTTCTCCTCTCAAACTCTCTCTGAAACCTAAGGCTAACCCTAGCTGCGGCCACCCAATTCCACCCTAATCCACTTCAATCCCGACCTAATCCATGGTCTCCCATGGAGTTTTGAGACGTGTACTCGTCTCCTATGTCTACAGGTTACATATTTTCATGATTCCATGGAAAAATCTCAAAGAGATCTAATCCAAATCCTGTTCGACTTCTGTATGTGGTCTTTTTCGGCCATCCATGGCTGATCGAGTCGGATCTATGGCTTTTCCGGCTAGATCAGTAACTTTTTGAAGTCTTTTCTCTCTTTTTCGGGTTCTCTGAAACCCTAGCTTTAAGTGTTTTCTGATTTTTCGTTCAAATCTGTCTTCGATTTGTGAATGTTATGAACCCCTTGGTATTTTCTCAAAGGTTCTTAGATTTTCTTTCAAAGTGACTCTTCATCTTTACGATTAGGGTTTTCTTAAACGCTCTTAAAAGATTTCTTCTCTGATATTTTGTATTATCTTATGATTTTACTGTGTTTAAATGATTCGTTCATGTGTTTTCTTCTACCTGGCTCATCGTGTTGCAACCCTGGGTATTTTTTTGTTTTATCCGGGTTCTAAAGTTGTCTTTGTTTGTTTGTATGAATGCTTGTTTCGATTATTGGATACTTTTCTTTGTTGACTGATTTAGAGTTCTTACCATTTTTTTACTATTGTTAAAATCCTAATTTCTCAAAAAGGTTTCCTCGCTCGTTATTGTGAGCTAAAGGATTCTTCACTTGTTCATACCTATTAGTTTGATTCTTCACTCTGGTTCTATGTGACTACTTGACTTTGTTGACTACTATTCTTCGAGTAGGTGCTTTTACTATTGAACTCTAGCCTACTCCTGTTACTGTTGTATGTTCATATGGTTGTTTCTTTTGCCAATATGTTTGGCCTTGCATATTTGTCCCTCTCTATTTATATGGCGAAGTGCAGAATCACCATTCCTTCTTGATTGATCTTGATCTCCCTAAGTGACGATTTAATTGCAAGGTGTTCTTATAAACCCTATTTTTACTCACTTGTTTAAGTAATTGATTCCTTCCTTTATTTCCTGTGATATTTTACCCTGCTGGATCCTTTCCCCAATTAAATATATTCTGTACCTAGACTCAATTGTATACTTCATATTTACTATCCTTTATATGGTCGGAAATCAATCTTTCTCAAATAGGTTTTCTTTCCTTAATTATTCGTGTCAGCACCCGTTTGAACAGTAATTCCTTGATTAAAGGGAAGTATTTGTATTAATTGATTCTGATTGTGATTACTTCCATATTTATGCTAAACTTTACTTGTTACCTTATTTTCCACTCGTTTTCAAAGCTATAAACACCCCTATGTTTTTATTAGAAAGACGAACAATTTAAGTCTAGAACACACACTTACACTCGAAAAACTCTCTCTTTATTTACCACTACTTGTGCTATTGCTTTGTCTAGCCGCTAAAAGCCAAGGCTAGACTGTGGAATCTTGCCTGCTTTACCTTTCTGCACTTTGCTTCTCTACTGGTATGTCCTGGTTAATTTTCAAGCCCCAACAACAACATGCTTTTTTAAGTTGCTTCAGTTTCTCATTCTTGTCTACTTTTGCTTATGTTTCTGTAGTCAAGTAACACTACTAGCATGTTGTAATATGTTCCCTTCCCCTTTTAAATTAATGCTTCCCTATATGTGTACTCTATCAGTCACTTGTCGTGTACTTGCTACCTTATGAATCCCAAACCCCATACCCCCTATATGTGTTTGTGTTCCTTTGGATAGTTTGTGGCCATGCCAGTATCAACTATTGTTGTGCATGACCAAACTAGACCCCTGCTGGGGTTATACAGTGTATCCCCATAATCACTTGCCCTTTTGAATGACTACTGATTGTGTGTAGTTTGAGTTTCACTACTACAACTATTTTCAAATCACCCTTACCACTTACTATTTCCAATCCAGTTTTAGTAAATCTCTTTCAAACTATGTTTTGCACTTCCACTATACTCTTAGAAGCTAGGTTTTTCCCCTTTTGCGTGAGTCTTGCCTTGCGACACTTGAGCTCCCTCTGATCTTGGACACATAAAGGCTGGCCCTTCCATAATGCACTCATTCTATTTGGTTGTGTAAACTTGGGTGTGGGCACTGCCAGGGATCCCCTGAGATCCTTAGGGAACTCTGACACACCCAGGTATGAGAAAGTCTTTGAAACATTGTCATTGAAGCGATTGATTACATAACTCAGATAGGAAGTCAAGATCAAGCTTCCTTTGATTGTAATTTCTTATTTCTATACTTCTTTTGTAATTTAATCATTTTGGACTGTAATAATTTGTAAATAATATCTGGGAGATTAGTGAAAAGGGAGGATAGTTGTATATTGTGGGTAAATTGGATAGATAACATGCCTACAGGGTCTATTTGTTTCAAATATGTTCTGTTAGGTAACATGCCTATAGGATCAGTTCTTGTTTAAAATAAATTCTGCATGCTTCACTTGCAAACAACTAGAAATTATGTCTATAGGATATAAAGGGATTAAATAATAGATAACATGCCTATAGGGTTAAAAATCAGCTTTACAATTAGATATCATGTCTATAGGATATAAAGTAATTGAAGCCCAATTTTCGTTACAGCATGTATCCAAATTCATTTCCCTTAGAAATCATGCCTATAAGTCCCAAGTCAGTTTTAATAATTAGATAACCTGCCTATTGGATTTAAAAATTAGATGTAATTATGAATCATGCCTATAATATCTAAAACCAGTTTAGTGAAGAATCAATTCGACTCGTGTCTGTCTGAATCAGATTAAATAACCTACTCTTTTTGTGTTAATCAATATCATTAGAAAGCATGCCTATAGGATCCAAATCGTATGTTTAAAATTAATCATTACTCCGCTACATTTCTTAATCAATATATATATCATGCTCATAGGATATCGTTATTACGCCTAGGCAATCCTTAGGTAATAAAATAATAAACATTGAAACTTCATGTGTTAATTATCAATTTCTATAACCAACAGGCAAGCCTGATTCAGACTTCTTATCTGAGCTATATAACGAATCTGGTTCTGACTCAAATTCCCTGTTTTAGGATTTTTAAAGGTTCAGACTTTAACTGTGTTTGAGTCGTGCTATCTGTATGTATTATTTGCACAGGTTTATACGAGCCTTCTAATTTCTTACATGTTTCCCCTTTAAATGCAGTCCTATGTGTTTTGTATGTCGCCTTAGCCTTTTTACCTTTAAACCTAAGAGTCAACTTAAAATCCTCTCTCTTATAGGAATAGTAGTTATAAAATTCCTTCGAGACTAATAGGAACGGGACGGGTAATAGCACGCAATAGAGGTCGAGACCAATCCACGCTTTAATACCTTCACGGGTTGGGAAGGGTAGATATGGATATGATGACTGGTGTGCTAATACCATGTGTAGCCACTCTTTTGAGAAGTGATTACCGTGTATTGCATTGATGTGATCCATATTACAAACAAATCTAAGACCTTTTCATTCACAAGCATGATTAGATTATAACTCTTTTTCAAACCTTGCTTTTATTTTTTCAAAACCTTGTGTATTTAAATTCAAAATCCCCTATTATTTGAGTCTTATTTGTTTACTTGCTAATTACACAAATTCACAAAAACTATCTGGCCTGGAACCACACTAGTGGATCCCTGAGGGGTGCCTAAAACCTTTCCCTTGGGATAATTTCAAGCCCTTACCCTATCTCTGATTATCAAACATAGTTGTAGTTGAACCCCATTGGTGCCCTAACGCACCTTAAAATCGTTAGGTGGCGACTCTTCAAAATTGCAGAACCCCTTTCCTAAAAGGAAAGAGTTGTCCCAACCAAATGTCAGAAACCCAATTTCGCGAGGAAAAGAGGGCGCGACAATTTCGAGCAATATCACACTGTATTTGTTATGATCTTTGAGTTTCTAATCGGGTTATTCTGTCTCTACTTGGATATTTTCTGAAACCCTAACTTTTTGCTTACATAGCCTAGATCTGTACTATTTTTTAACTATTCGAGTCAATTCCTTTGATGTTTTACACGACTCTTGAATCTCTTTTACAAAATTATCGATTTCTAGTTGTTTTTACCTTCTTCTAAAGTTAGGGATTTCGGATATTCTTCTACACTTTGTTTAAATCGATTTTTATGTTTTAACTTCTATCCTTTGCATATCTCAAATGATTCTATGTTTTTACTACTTTTTCAACTCGCCTATGTTAAAATCCCTAATATCTCGAGATCTTTTCTTGTTTGGTTCTGTGTGATAGCATGACTACTCAATTCTTGTCGAGTTTCTGTGGTTACCTTGCTTTGAATATGTTCTTATCGAGTTCTTAGCCTAGCTTATACCACCTCTATGTGATTATGTTCATCTTGATTTTTCAAAGCTTGCCTCTTTCTATCAATATTATTGATCCTGCCTGTTTGCCACGTCTAGTTGTTCTTACTCTATTTATATATTGAGTATGGAATCCAAACTTCCTCTTGATTGATTCTGATTTCCTTATATTTATGGTTTGATTGAAAATTCTTCTTTTAAACCTAAATTTCTACCTCGTTTGTTTAAATTAATTGATTTTCCTACCTTATTTGCTGTAGTACTTTATTCTTACTGAATTATTTCCTTAATTGGAGTTTTCTTAACTAGCCCTAATTGCTTACCTCTACTTACTGAATTTGATTCTTTCCTTATTAGTCATATAATGATTTCTTGCCTTATACTCTACTTGTTCTTACTGTTTAAATTAATTTGCTTAACTTAAGGAAGTACCTGTCCTAACTTTGCTCTAATTGATTCTGAGTTCCATAATTACTATACTACTATGATTCTTACCTTATTTCAATCTATTTTCGAACTACTATATATACCTTATTCTTTCAATAACATAGGACATGAATACTCTTGGTTCAAAACCTCTCTCTTACACTTAAAACCTTCTGCTCCCCCTTTGTGCTACTTGATGCTACTCTAAGTTAGCCAGTTGCAAGCCAAGGATAACCATTATGTTTTCCTACTCTTTCATTTTTGCTTACTGTCCTCTTTGCTGGTATGTTCTTGTTTCAATTCAAAGTTCCAATAACAATATGATTCTTTTATTGTTTAAGTTTATCCTGTTTCTAGTTTTCTTCTATTTATGGTTTTGTTGTGGTACTTATAGTTGATGTTTACATTATTATGTACTCCCCTCCCTTAAAATCAGTATATTACACCTCTGTGTGTTTCTGAGCATGTCTATACCAATTATCACTTACTTGCTATGTGCTTACCATCATATGTTCCATGCACCCCCAAATCCCTATCACCCCTGTGTATAAGTTTGTTCTTTTGTCTGGTTTTGTGACTATGTCTGGTCAGCTGCTTCTGAGCATGTCTATACCAATTCCTAGATCTTTGCTCAATTATGTATCCTATGTATCCCCAAACCCCTTGACCCCTATTTCTGACTATTGAGCTTGCCTAGGTGCTGTGACTCTTGGCTGTGTATGAATCTGTCCTAAGCTATTGTGTTTGGACTTCTGTTTATTTCTTCAATCTCTTTTCAAACAGTCTTTGTGTTTTATTAAATTACTTTCAAATAGACTTCCCTTTTAGTATAATTTTTCACTAAAACCTTCAACTTATGTCAAGCACTTTCACTTTACTCCTAAGTCACTAAGTTCTGCCCCTCTAGTATGTTTAATGACTTTGGATCCCCTTGAGAACCCTCTGAACTCTAGCATACTGAGGCTGGCCTTTCCACACTGCACTTATTCAATATTTGGTTACCAAGTCTAGGTGTAAGTACTGCCCGGGATCCTTGAGATCCTTAGGAAACTTTGATGCACTTAGACTATGACATTTTCTATGCAATTGAGGCATTTGAAGCCATTGCAGGATTTGGGAATCTGGGCCTAATCGAAGGCTCCCTATAGAATAGCTTCTTATTTTTCTATTTACTTATGTAATTCATTCATTGGTCTATAATAACTTGTAAACAAATATTGGGGTATTTAGTGAAAGGGATGGGTAGATACATGTTTTATAGGGTAATACAGGTAGAAATCATGTTTATATGACTTCATGTTTAAATCTGATTGCTTTACCAAGTAGAAATCATGTTTATAGGGATTTACGTCTTGTCATGTTTAGAAACCATGTCTATAGGTTTCAAATAATTCCTTGATAGAAATCATGTCTGCAAGTCTTAAAATCAGCTTAACTAATAGATGTTATGCATATAGGGCTCGATCCAGATTATTTTATAACAAGCATTATGTATGTTTCCATACCTGCAAGTCTTTAAAATTAGTATTAAACTTAGATATCATGCCTATAGGAACCATACTCAAAATTCTGCTTGTCAATCTAAACTAGTCTAATAATTAAACTTAGTAAACACTTAGTTCACTTCTGAACTATTTTAATTAAGCAACTTGTATTTCCTGAAACAAGTTCTTTAAAACTATCTTACTCTACTATTAGATAGCATGCCTATAGGTATTAAAGAAGTCCGTTTCAAAACCTGCTTTGTTTCATTATATAAATGTAGTCATCAGTACTTTGGGTATTACATGCAAGCCTTAGGGCATTTTCAAAACTGTAACTCTGAAGTTTTTTCTATTGCTTAACATGTTTCTGATCCTAATAGGTTTTTAAAAAAATCCATAGGCAACTACTAGGGTTATTATTCCTGAGCTTATAAAAAATAAAAAAAATGCTTGAGTCTTTTGCATATTCACCTTGACATTATGCCTTAAGATACTGTCTAATAAAAGCCCTTAATTGTGCTTGAGTCGTGCTGTTTATGTGCTTGTTTGAGGAGGAAACTTTGAGCCTCTAATTGCTCTCTTTTATGTGCTGAAAGTCCTAAGTGTTTTGCTTGTCGTCTTAAAATTTTCACCTTTTAAAACTTTAGGGGTCCGTCTAGAACCACCTATAGGTAGAGGTCCAAACTCCCTCTAGGACCATTAAGAAGGGACGGGTATCAGCACGCAATAGAGATTGCTGACCAAACACTCACTTTGCATGACCAATAAGGGGATGGGAAGGGTAGATATGGGATATAATGTCTACGCGCTAATTTCACGTATAGCCCCTTTTAGAGGAGTGTTTATCGAACATTGTGTGGGGTGATCCTATAGGCTAACCAACCTAGGATCCCTCTTTTACCAAAATTCCTTTTTATTTAAACCTTTGTTTTTACAACTTATCCAAATCTTTATCTTATTACTTGAGTTATTTAACGTGCTTTACTTGCAACTTATTTGATCCAACTGTTTATTTGTAATGGTCTAATTTGTGAATATAAGATTGGTCGGGACCCACAGTTATCGACCAAGAACGGTACCTAACACCTTCCCCTCGAGGTTACTTCGAGCCCTTACCCTTATCTCTGGTAATGCAAACCAATCCAAGAGTTAATCAATCTAGGTTCCCTAACGCACCATAATCCGTTAGGTGGTAACTCTTCAAATACCCAATTCCCAAAAGGAAATGAGTCATTACACCCCGTGAATGTTGAAACCCGAACCTCTATCCGCGAAGAGGGAAAATAGGGGGCGCGACAGCATGGCGACTCTGCTGGGGATATTTTTAGTCTCTTACCATAAAAAATTTATCTTTTACAAATTAGTCCAAGCATGCTTTATTCCGTACCCCTCTCTCTTTATTTGAATTTAATTGCCTATTTTAAGCATTTATGCTTCTTTTATTCAAGAATTGGCTCGCCTCTTTGTTTTCTCTTCCTATAATTGCCTTTCCATTATTTAAATACTGTATTTATCATTCTTCCTACGTGCAAATACTTGACTACATGTTATTAATTGCTGCATAAATCATGCTCCGCATCATATTCCACTCGCGCTTCTCAAATCCTATAGGAATGCTTTAATGAGTGGTTGCGCTCTTCCTATTTACTACCCTTAAATTTGGAAAGGCTTATTTGTGGTAAAACCAGTCGATCAGTGGTGCAGTCAACGGTTATATGCCTTCCCTCTCGAGTTGTCCTCTTGAGGGTATCAGTCTAAAACCCCCATAGAAACCTTACTCTGGTTAAATTGCGAATGCATCATGGTCAAACCTAGTCGGATCAGTTATGCCACGTAATGATTCTTTAAAATAAGCCTTATCCAAAGTCTATCGAGTTTTCCATAATCCCAACGGACACAACCACGTTCTGTGCATTAATTTGGAGAATTAAATGCCGATATGTTGATCATAAATGTATAAATAGTCGAGTATGGTGGGGGTAAGGTCTAACCCTTTTATTTTGCAAAAAATGAGGCATGAGGTCCCCCGATTCGGTATGGTTAGCAACATCCCACCATTGTTGCTAGATTGGTGGGTGATGACCCGACCCATTGTCACGTGAGTTACCGCCCCATTTCTCCCATTTTATGCCTCTCTATTCTTCATTATCAGTATTTGATGTGATCAAGTCGATTTGGATTGGTTTTGGTAGGAAATGAGACACTTAGTCTCTTTTAGGAAGGTTTGGGTTGGAAATATCAACCGGATATTGACTTATGAGTTAGAGGGTTCGGATGTAATTTCTGATGATTTGGTTAGCTTCGGGGGATGACTTTTGACTTAGGAGCATGATCAGAATTGATGTTGGAGGTTCGGTGTAGAATTAGGCTTGAATTGGCAAAGTTAGTATTTTGGCGAATTCCGGTTGATAGGTGAAATTTTGATCTGAGGGTCAAAATGGAATTCCGAGAGTTGTTGTAGCTTTGTTAGATGATTTGGGATGTATGTGCAAAATTTCAGGTCATTCGGAGGTATTTTGGTCAGGTTTTTGATCAAATGCGTAATTCGGAAGTTTTGGAAGAACTTAGGCTTGGATCCGATGTAATTTGATGGTTTTGGT
The DNA here is from genome assembly GCA_026770625.1 of Nicotiana glauca. NCBI lineage: Eukaryota > Viridiplantae > Streptophyta > Magnoliopsida > Solanales > Solanaceae > Nicotiana > Nicotiana glauca. The sequence continues at coordinate 160,350 of MU744681.1, read as the reverse complement.
GTTGTTTGTGGTGTTTTGGTGGTTGGAGCAAGTTTGAATGATGTTTTAGGATGGGTTGGCACTTTTGGTTGAGGTCCCGAGGGCCTCGGGGTGATTTCGGATGGCCATCAGGATGAATTTTGGATTTGTGAGATTACTGATTTCTCGTATTTCCGCATCTGTGGAAAAAGGGGCCGCAGAAGCGGTTCCGCAGATGCGAGTGTTTTTCAATTGGATAATTTTCGCAGAAGCAAATGGTTTTCCACAGGTGCGGTTATCGACCGCAGAAGCGGTCCGTGTGTGCGAGGGAGGTTCCGCAGAAGCGAGTGCTTGACCGCATAAGCAGTGTTCACAGGAGTGAGATTCGACCGCAAAAGCGGTCCTTGGCATAGTGAAGATCCACAGAAGCGGAGGTAGAACCGCAGAAGCGGTAGTCACAAGTGCGGTAAGGCAACCGCAAATGCGAAAATGCCTGTTCTGAGAAGGGTTTTAAAAAACCATTTTGTTTCGCGAGCTAAGGGTTATTTCCACCATTTTTGATCAACCTTGAGAGCTTTTGGACAGGAATTGAAGGGGATTTCGACTAGGTGTGATTGGAGGTGAGTTCTATGACCTAAATACATGATTTCATGATAGAATTAACATAGATATTTGTGAAAATTCATCATAAGGGGGTAAAGCTAGGGCTTGGAAAGTTGGTATTTCACAGTGGTATTTGAAGGTTCATTTGGGCTCGGATTTGGGAGTTTTTGGTATGTATAGACTCGTGGAGAGATGAGGAATCCGATGATGTTAATTTTTTGATTTTTTGAGAAGTGGGCCTGGGGCTTGGGTTTTGCAAATTTCATGAATTTCAATATTTTTCGAGTCTTTTCGATTGGGTTATGTTCCCTTAGCCTATTGTAATGTATTCGTTGTGGTTTTGATCAGATTCGACGTGCGAGGAGGTCGATTTGCGAGGCAAGGGCATAGCGAGCTAGGATTTTGCCGTTGAGGTGAGTAATGATAGTAAATGATATCCTGAGGGTTTGAAACCCCGTATTTGCACAACGTAGTGCTATGTTAAGGTGAAACACATGCCTTATAACAAGCACGGGGTTATTTACTACTGGGGATTGGGACTTCGTCCGTCCAGATTGATATTTTTGCCGCGTATTTAACTGAGATGTGTTTGTTATCAACATGATTTGGGCTTCTTGCCATATTTGGGGCTTTATGCCAACTACTTGAGTGCTTCGTGGATTTTTATCACTCTTTCCTCACTATTTGATGTACTACTTGAATTCAGTCCTGTTAATTATACCGTTTTACAAACTCAGCCACATTAATTGAATTTTAATACTTAAATGATATTTCCATTGTTGTTTGGGCTGAGCACTACTATTTTATTGATGCCCGAGGGGCTTATGATGTTTCTGGACTGAGTGAGGCCGAGGGCCTGCGCTACATTTATATGCCACGAGGTGGCTGGAGTGATATGAGGAGGCTTTCAGGCCTTGTAAGTGTTGTGAGGAGGCTTTCAGACCTTGTGAGTGTTGTGAGGAGGCTTTCAGGCCTTGTGAGTGATGTGAGGAGGCTTTCAGGCCTCGAGTGTGATGTGAGAAGGCTTTCAGGCCTTATGTTGATATAGCACTTGAGCTGCAAGGGGCCCCTCCGGAGTCTGCACACCTAGAGTAAGCGCGGGTACCCATGTGATGTGATACAGAGCCCGAGTGGCTGATACTATTCTGAGTGATTGATACTGAGCCCGATGGGTTGATACTGTTCTGATTGACTAATGCTGAGTCCGAGGGGTTGATACTATTCTGAGCGATTGATACTGGGCCCGAGGTGTCGATTTCTACTCACTATTTACTTGTTGTTTTACCTGATTTACCGGATTTTAAAAGGAGATTTCATGTGATTCTGTACTATTCTAGTATTTTTACTGTTTTTACTGCCTGATATAGAATTGTTTTGTGCAGTTATGTGTTTTCATGCCTTCGGTTATTATTTATTATTATTACTCACTGGGTCGGAGTGCTCGCATTACTCCCTGCACCATGTGTGCAGGTACAGACATAGAGGAGTCTGCACCTGAGCACTGATTCTTTCCAGACCAGGCAGCGAGTCGGAGTGACGAGGTAACTATTGACGTCTGCAACCCATTGTCTCCCCTATTTTTATATCTTTTGAGTTCCTTTAGACTATTGTATCACATTTATATTCCATAGACCCATTACAACTCTGTAGTAGCTCGTGACTTGTGACACCTCGGTTTGGGCTGTGTCGGGATGGTTTCCCTCGTTATTATTGCTATTTTTGCACTCTTTGCTACATACGCATGTGTTAGAACTATTAATGTTAATTAATTGCTTTAAAGGAGGTGTTGTGTTGTTCTGGCTGGCCTTGTCTTCACGAGAGGCGCCATCGTGACTGGGTTTGGAAATTGGGTCATGATAGTGGGAGGACCTTTTCTCAAGTGACAAGAAACATGTGAAAAAGTACCTGGGTAACCTGCCTTCCTTGATAAAATTGAGCCAAACAATTAATCAAAACTGCCACTTTATTCTGGGATAAAGAAAGAGCCATTTTCTGTTTCGGTGACATAGAAATGACACCGCTTCTAGAGGAAATATGAGGACTTGTAGGACTGACTTGGGACAGTTCCGAGCTATTGGTACTAGAAAACCGTACGGGCAGGGAATTTTTAAAAATGATGGGGTTGAAGAAAAATGTCGACCTAGTATGATTGAAGGATTCCTACATACCTTTCGAATAGTTGTACGAGATGTATGGACATAGAAAGTCTTTCCACACTTACCATGATGAGATCTCCCTCGCTTCATTGGAACACATCCGCCGTATAGTGTTTGTATTCATTGTGTGCTTTCTAGGCCTGATAGTGTTCCAATGAAAAAGGGAAGAATCCACACTAGGTTGGCAATGGTCGCTAAGACTCTAATGGAAGGGATTAATGGACAGACATATACCATAGTCCCCATGATCATAGCCGACATCTACAGGGCTCTGGAGCACTGTCAAAGAGGGGTCAAGCATTTTGAAGGTTGTAATTTGTTACTGCAGTTGTGGTTGCTGGAGCATTTCCAAAAGGGTGGTTATCGTCAGGAGCTTCCGCGAAGGGCTTGGAACAAACATATTGCCTTCCATCACCCTAAGCAGATGACTTACATTCCAAATAGATTTGCTCATCCGGAGAGCACCAAAGAATGGGTAGAGTTCTTCAACAATCTAACCAAGGAACATGTGCAGTGGATGTTGGAATGGTTCCTCACAGATGAATTTATTATCAGATCCAGGGACGTTTCGCACTTGGTGCTGATCGGGTTGAGAGGGATATAACCATATGTCCATATGCGGGTCATGAGGCAAGCAGGTAAAAAATAGGTTGTACCAAGGTTTGTCATGATGAGTCACTTCAGGGCAGACTTTCAAGATGACGATGTCCCTTACAAGTTCAAGGCGCAGCACATGTGGCACTGCAAAATCATTATGGAGAAGAATAAGGTGCGAGCCTCTCTACCCGGCATGGTTGGAGGATAATCTGAAAAGAATGGTGACACCAGGGGTCGGTCGGGGAAATAGAATCATATATGAGGAAGCTGAAGCTCAAGTCAAGTATAATAGGCTGCGCAAAAGGGTCCACGACTCTGAGAATGAGCCCCAGGAAATACATGAGAGGAAGGTGAGGTTTATCGAGGAATGGAAATAAATGGCAGTCACTTCCAATAGGAAATTGGAATATCTGGAGCGAGGAATAGTGGAGCTGGAAGGCAAGGTCATAAAGAGGATTGAAAATTGCTAGAATGCTGAAGGAGCTAAAGGAGGATATCTGGCCAAAGCCTACTTGCTGTTGGGGCTGCGCGAGCTGGGGGATCTATATGATAGAGTCCGAAAGATTGAATCTGCGGAAGGTCCTTCTAGGACCAAATAGACTACATTTACTTGCTTTTCCTAAAATGTAATAAGGCCACGAGCCAATTGTGACTTAGTTTATTATTATCCTACTATCGATTTGGGATTCAACTATTTTATATTATGAAATGAAGCATTTATTGGCATTTAAGTTCTTCAAATCTATTTGTTGCTAGGCCTACCTCGGGCACAATGAGGCTCCCAAATTAAGACGCGAATTTATATTTTCGCAATATGTGTTTAAATACTGCAAACATTTTAGGATCCTCACTGACTTATTACTTTTTGTTTTTTTTTCTTTATTTATTTTTGATTATTCCCATCCCCTTAGGTTGTTTCACTTATACTGGCCTCATCAGCGTACCAGATCTAGAGGCCCTCTACCTCCTCCTCCTCCAAGCAACACAAATGTAAAAGGAAAGACAAAGATGGACGACTTAAGTGGAATCCGAAAGGAAAATGTTGAGAACGCAGAGACTTCCGATGGTCGTAGTACTCTGGCCCCGAATAACCTAGTTTTGAGACTAGAAAAAAAGATACTAGAACTGCAAGGAGAACTTGAGCAGTTCTACAACTTGGCAAACCTGTCACTCACCCTCAATGTCCCCGGTGTCCACCAAGAAAAACGCAAAGAACCCAAAACCTCCTCAGAACACACAAAACTAACAGCCACAAAATCCTACCGCACTGAATCAATACCTAAATCCACACCAAAATATCAATCCATTGCCGATACCAACTCCACCATAACAACATCATCAACCAATTCAGTACCCACCGACCACCACTTACCACACTCCCCAAAATACACTACCGCTCATTCCCGATCCACAAAACTCCACCAATGACCATCACAATACCCAAGTTCCTAGCACCCATCAAAGTAACCCTATATATGTGGAAACTATACCTCACTCTACCCAACCAATCTCCTATGTACTGGAGCCCTCTAAGAAGGACCTACTCATTAAAAACATGGATAAAAACTCAAGAAGTTAACAAGCTGAGTTCAAGGTATTGAAGGCGACATGAGACTAGGAGGATTAAACTATGAAGATCTGTGTATACAGCCAGATGTTGAACTGCTAGAAGGATACAAACCTCCCAAGTTTGAGATGTTCAATGGTACAGGTGATCCCAGGGTTCATCTAAGGACCTATTGTGACAAGCTTGTTGGGGTCGGGAAAGATGAAAAGATCCGGATGAAGCTCTTTATGAGGAGCCTTACCAAGGATGCTTTGTCTTGGTATATCAGCCAGAATCCTAAGAAACGGGCTAATTAGGTAAGCATGGCATCAGAATTTATGGATCGGTTCGTGTATAACATAGAGAATGCACCGGATGTCTTTTACATTCAAAATCTCAAGAAGAAACCTACTAAAACTTTCCGCGAGTATGCTACTCGTTGGAGGTCGGAAGTAGCCAAGGTCAGACCATCTTTAGACGAGAAACAGATGAATAAATTCTTTGTTAGGGCACAAGATCTACAGTATTATAAGAGTTTGATGGTCATCGAAAACCAAAAATTCTCTGATATCATCAAGCTCGGGGAAAGGATCGAGGAAGGATCAAAAGTGGGATGGTAAAGAACTTTGAGGCACTGCAAGCCACAAATAAGGCACTCCAATCAGGGAGCATATCAAAGAAGAGAGATGATGGGGCAGTAATGGTGGCCCAAGGCCCAAAATCTCCACTTACATATCAGACAACTCCACCCACATATCAGGTACCTCCATCCACATATCAAACACCTCCTCCTATATATCAAACACCTCCCACATATCAAACACCACCACCGATATACCAAGTATCATTGCCTACATATCAGCCCTCATCTCCCAAATATTCCCAACCAACCTCTGTCTATCACACCTATAACTCCCAAACATCCCACTTCCAATCACCACCAACTCGCCAAAATTACACAACCCCAAGACCTAACTTTGACCGCAAAATACCTAGATAATACATTGCCATCGCTGAGCCTATCGACCAACTGTATAAAAGGTTGAAAGCCACAGGCTACATCACTCTGTTCCTGTTGTGGCACTAGAAAATCCATCCTAATAGGTCAACCCGAATAAAACTTATGTACACCATTCCGGTATGAAAGGGCACACCACTGCTGAGTGCCGAACATTGAATGATAAAATCCAAGCACTAATTGACAACAACGTCATACAAGCAAAGGAAACCGCACCTAATGTTTGCAATAATACCCTTCCCGATTATAGATAAGATGGTGTACGATGTGATAGAGACAAATGAAGAATGGGACCCTGAGGGGTCAATTAGGCTTATTCGAGAAGGCGATGACTTTAAAGTCATAGTCACACTTACTCCTATTGAGGTTCAGACTCAAGCACCTATTGATATTAAGGTAACCACATCAGTTCCATTCGAGGTAGAAGTGGCTCCGCCTGCAGCCATCTCAGCTCCATTTAAAGTAGAGATAGCCATACCTTTTACTGTGATAGTGTCAACCACACCTTCATTCAACTCAAAGTCAATACCCTGGGATTATGTCACTGAGGCTCGGCGAAGAGGGAAGGCCAAGGTAGAGAAATCTGACGCAGCAAAAAGAATTACTAGAACTGGAAGAGTCTATACACCGGAGCAACTGGGAGGTTCAAGTAGGGATACCACTGCTAGGCAGCCTATCATTGAGACTAGGCCAGATGACCTATAGAGGAAAGTATAGGCAAAAGAGTATTCTATCGTTGACCATTTGAACAAAGTCCCAGCTCAGATATCTATCCTGTCAGTATTGCAAAATTCAGAGGCACACAAAAATGCCTTGATGAAAGTACTGAGCGCGGCTTATGTGTCCAATAACATCACTAGTGGAGAAATAGCCAACATGGTTGGGCAAGTGCTGGAGAGCCATAAGATTATCTTTCACGAAGATGAGCTACTGCCTGAGTGTTTGAATTACAATCGGGCCTTGCATATCACAGTGCAATTTGAAGACAAGTTCATTTCCAGGGTCTTAGTTAATGGAGGTTCGATCTGAAATATTTGTCCGCTGGACACTCTGAAGAGGTTGGACAAAGGTTTCCATGAGATATAAGTAGGAAGCATGAATGTGAAGGCTTTAGATGGGGCCAACTTGGTTCGACATTAAATTTCAAGTGCTTAACATACCAGCCTCATATAATTTTCTGTTGGGCCAACCATAAAATCATGTTGCTAGGGCCGTGCCTACCATACTACATTAAGCCATGAAGTTCAAATGGAACCGTCAGGAGGTGATCATCCACAGAGATAGGAGTAACCCTATCTACACTAGTCAAACCATCCCAGCGATTGGACACAAAAGAAGGCTAGGAGGGTAAACCTATCATCACATTGGATGGGTCAACGCTGTCGAGAAAGATAAATGGTAGAGTATCAAAATAGAAAGCATACGGTCCGGATATGAACCCGACAAAGGGTTCGAAAAGAACCTCCAAGGCATTACCAAACCAATACAACTAAAAACTCATGGTACCACTTTTGGTATCAGATACCAATACACATGGAAAGAGTACATGAATTGGTCGCCTCTATGGCATGGACCATATTATTCTCTTGAGTAGCCAGTACCACACTTGGAACAAGCTTTCCACCAGGCTGACACAATATGGGAAACTGCAGAAAAGAAGACTAGCTGAGTTGAAGGATTTGTTCTTGAAAAATAAGGACATAGACTGCAGTGCCATAATTGAGGAGGAGGAGTAAGAAGGCCTCACCATCCAGATGGTGGCAAAGGGAGTTGTTCTCGGAAACTGGACCGCCACACATGTTGATATTCAATTTTTACCTATATATATTTTCTATGCATAAAACTCTCAAAATAGTACACGTATTCATATATAAGCATTTCCAAATGTCTTATAATTTTTCCTCAATTTTTAGAGATTTGTAACCAATTTATTTCCCTTTTCATTCATAAAAAACCAATAATAATTACCAAAAATGATCATTTCTGGTAATTCATTTGATGGACTCTCACATTAATACTAAAATATATCTAAGATACCTTTGCATATTTTTTTATAAATTTATTTAGTATTTTTAAGGCTAAATTGCATATAATTGCAGTATTAGCCACTTTTAGATTTAATTGCATTTATATCTATAAAAATGAAGTCCAATATTTTTAAATTGATAAATATGTGTTACAAATTATTTTAGTACTTTTAATTTATTTCCAGGAATTAATTTACTATTTTTTTATAAAATAAAAGGGGAAAATTGGCTATTTGAAATCTAGCACAATTATATTTCAATTATGGCCTGAATTGAACACCCAATCTGAAGCCCAATTACCATGACCCAATTCCCATTCAAACCGACCCACAACCCATTTAAATAACCCAACCTAGATCCCTCACCTAACCCTTTTAATCCTGGCCGTTGATCATTTAGATCAACAGCCTATATAATCCTTTTCCATTTTAACCTCAAACGACCACTTACCCTACCCCATTTCACACCAAACGTCGCCCTTTAATTCCTTTCCCTCTCAACTATCTCTTTAATCCCTCACAAACCCTAGGCGCCGCCATCAAACTACAACCTTAATACCTCCCAAAGCTATGGCTTCCAAGGTCATCGGAGACATGTATCAACCTCCCATGGGTTCTACGTGTTCAATTCTTATAGTCTCATGGATAGATATTGAAAGATCTTGGTCCAAACCCTATTTGATTTTAGTTCATGGTTGTTCCTCCGTCGTCTCTAACCTTTCACCAGCTAGCATGGCTAGTCGAGTCAGACTTTTGACTTTCCTGCTTAGATCGATGATTTTCAAGGCCTTTCTCATCACTTGGGGTTCTTCTGAAACCCTAACCTCTAAGGTTCTTTTTATTTTTTTTAGATATATTTCAGATCTATGTTTGCTATAAACTTTTAAGCATTTTTCTTGAAGTTTCTTTTAAAACTCTGCCTTCAAAATCCCTCATATTTTTCGATTATGGTTTCTGTTAAGTTTTTTCAAACGTTTCTCTAGTTTTTTGACATGTTTTGCTGTGTTTGCTCATATCGTTCTTCTTCTTGAGTTTGCATGTTAAAATTCCTAATTTCTACATCTGTTTATTAGATGAATGTTTTTTGCCTCAGTTTTTATCTGATTTGCTTGTTTATCCTCTTTTAAAACTCTTCTATTATTGAAAATCCTATGGTTTTGGGTCTGAGACTGTTCGTTTAGGTGTATGACTCAATTTGAAGTTCTTTATTTCAAAATATCTTATTCCTTTATGTGGTTCTTCTGACTCTAGTTTTCTATCATCTCAAAAATTCGATTATGCTCGAAACCCTAATTTTTAAAGGAGGATTTTCCTCACCTGCTACTCGAAGATCTTCGAATGCCTTTGATATTCTATGTTTTCTTCACTACTTGACCTACTGGACTATCATGTTTCAAATGCTGCTATCTACTAAATTTTGTGCTACTATTGTATGCTATCTGAAGTAGAAATCAGTGATAGTGGATACAGTCATCTGCAATTTGTCCATTCTGAGCATATTTTTATATATATAATCTAACTCCCTTATATTAACAAGGTTTAGCAAGCATGACTATAGAATTTCAAACAATTCATTTTGAGTTATCACGGTTTCACCACTTTTTGAATTAAGTAGATATCATGCCTATAGGACCCCGTTTAAACACTTAGGCAAGCCTTAGAGTAATAACTGTAAAATTGAATCCTCTTTTGTTAATTGCTACAACCAGCAGGTAGGCCTGATTTGAACTTCTTATCTGAGTTATGTAATAAACAAATCTTCTTCAATAATCAAGCTCCCCTCGTCTTTAGTATTTTTTAATCAGACATAAAAAGTATATGCAAGTCATGCTAGTTATGTGGTTTTGTTCAAGGAGGTGTATATGAGCCTTTATGTGTCTATATATTTACCCAACATGCAATATATGCTTTGTATGTCGCCTTAGATTTTTATCCTTTGAAACCAATCAGTCTAATATCCCTTCCCTTTAGGAATAGTAGTCCGAAGTGCCTCCGAGACTGATAGGAACGGGGAAGGTAATAGCATGCAATAGTGGTCGAGACCAATCCGTGCTTTAGTACCTTAAACAGGGTGGGAAAGGGTAGATATGGATATGATTATTGGTGTGCTAATGCCACATGTAGCCCCTCTTTTAAGGAGTGATTAACGGGTATTGCATTGATGTGATCTATATTAAATATAAACCTAGGATCCCCCTTTTCCTTTATTTTCAAACTCTTTTAAAAACTCTTCTTTTAATTATTCTTTATTTTATGTGTTTAAATTTAAATCCCCTAATATTTGAGCCCATACTTGTCTATTTGCTAAATTCATAATAACTGTCTGGCTGGGAACCACACTAGTAGATCCTGAGGGGTGCCTAACACCTTTCCCTTAGGATAACTTCAAGCCCTTACCCTATCTCTGGTTATTCAAATGAAACTTAGAATTGAACCCCAATGTTGTCCTAATGCACCTTAAATCATTAGTTGGCAACTCTTCAAAGATGCAAAACCTAGTTCCCAAAAGGAACGAGTTGTCCTATATCAAATGTCATAAACCCGATTTCGCAAGAAAAAGGGGGCGCGACAGCATGGCGACTCTACTGGGGATTGATCTAGGCTTTACTATTTCAGACTGTTATTGTGAATTTATATCTCTTTATGTGCAATTACTTGTTTAATTCCTTTAAGCATTCAATTCCCATTTCAATTGCAAAACTAACTTGTCTCTTTTGTTTCTTTCATTTATTACTACTTTAAATTATGAAACTATTGTATTTACTGCTTTCTTAACGTGCAAATACGTGACAACATGCTTTTAATTATTGCATAATCATGCTCAACATCATATTTCATTCATGCCAAACAAATCCCAGAGCAATGCTTATAATTAATGGTTGCGCTCCTCCTATATTATTACCCCCTAAATTCGAAAAAGACATATTTGTGGTAAAACCAGTAGATCAACGGTGTAGTCGACGGTTCCATGCCTTTCCCCCTTGAGTTGTCCGCTCAAGGGTACCAGTCTAAAACCTCATGGAAATCTTACTCTATTCAAACTATTTATGCATCATGTTCAAACCTAGCCGGGTCAGTTATGTTGTTCGCATAATGACTCTTTAAGATAGCCTTCTCCAAAGTCCATTGGGTTCCCCTAAACCCGAACGTACACTACTATGCTCTGTGCATTTATTTGGAGAAGTAAATGCTTCATGCTAATTATTGGTATTAAATAGCCAAGTCCGATGGGGGGTAAGGGCCTAACCATATTTATCTTGCATAAACATGAGGCACGAAGTCCCTAGATTTGGCATGGTCACCAACATCCACCCAAAACTGATAAGCTGGTGGAAAGATCTTCACTCTAGTGATCAAACTCTTGTCCGGAATATTTGGGAAACCTACCTTCTCTCCTAGAAATCCAACCCAAGAACAAGATCATAGAAGCTGCTACTTTGTTCTGGGATTGTGAGAGGGTTGTATTCTGCTTCAGAGACATTGAAATGACACCCTTGCTAGAAGAGATAGGAGGATTGGCTGGTATAGTGTGGGAAACTCCGGGTTTGTTGATGCCTGAGAACCACAAAGGCAGGGGCTTCCTCAAAATAATAGGTCTGAAGAAGAATCCAGAACTGACATATCTGAAAGAATCCTATATCCCCTTTGAATATTTGTATGAGAGGAACGGTTATAGCAAATCCTACCGTACCTATCCTGATGAGTTTTCCATCACGTCATTAGGGCACATTCATCGAAGGGTCTTTGTATTTATGTTTTGTTTCCTGGGGTTGATCGTGTTTCCAATGAAGAAAGCAAGGATCCAAACCAGACTGGCTATGGTAACTAAAACCTTAATGGAAGGAATTGGCGGGCAACCATTCAACATTGTGCCCATGATCATTGCAAAAATAGAGAAGTGTTAATAGGGAGCCAAACACTTCGAGGGCTATAATTTGCTACTTCAACTTTGGCTCATAGAGCATCTCCAAAAGGATGAATACCGACAAGAGATTCAGCGAAGGGACTGGGATGATCATATTGCTTTCCATCATCCAAAGCAAATGAATTACATGCCCAATATGTACGCCCAACCAGATAATGTTAGAGAATGGGTCGAGCTTTTCGAAAATCTGACGGAGGTCCAGGTACAACGGATGTTCGAATGGTTTCTGACCGAGGAGTTTATCGCCCGATCCAAAGATACACATTTCCTAATATTGATCGGCTTGAGAGGAACATATCCATACGTCCCCCTCCGGGTTATGAGGCAAGCTGGTAGGAAGCAGGTTGTACCCAGGGTCGACAAGATGAGTTACTTCCGGGCTGACTTCCAGGATGATAATAGTCCTTACAAGTTCCAAGCTCAGCATATGTGGCACTGCAAGATCGTCATGGGGAGGGATACCATCGAGCCAGATAGATACCACACTGGTTGTACTCCTTACTATTTAGGCTGGTTGGAGGATAATCATGATGGTCTGTGCCAGCCTGGGTTTGTTGGATGACACGGGATCATAGATGAAAAGGCCGAGGCACAAGTCAAATACAACCAACTACGCAAGAGGATCCGGGAGTGAAAAGCAAGCACCGTGAGATACAAGAAGCCAATCAGAAGTTAATTGAGGAATAGAAGGACATGGCTGTCAGTGCCAACAAACAACTGAGATACTTAGAGCGAGGCATAGAGGAGTTGGAGAAGAAATTTCTTAAGAGGGTCAAGGATTGCCAAAATGCTGAAGGGACCGAAGGCGGAAACCTAGACAGGGCCTACCTATTGTTGGGACTTTACGAGTTGGGAAAGCTGTTCGATGGAGCCAGGGATACTGAATCTGGGGAAGGTCCCTATGAGACCAAGTAGATAGGAGTCTTTCTTTTTTACTTTATGTAATAAGGCCAATGACCATTAGTGATTTTTATTTCCTTTTTATTTAAGTGTTAGTTCGGGGTTCGTCTATTTTATCAATGAAATGAGGCATTTAGCATACTAAGTTCTCCAAATCAACTTGTCGCTAGGCCTACCTCGGGCACAACGGGGCTCCCAAATTAGGACGCGCTTTATATTTCCGCACTATGTGTTTAAATATTGCAATATTTTTTTTATGATCCTCACTAACTTGGTTACCCTTTTGTTTTATTTTTGTTTTGTTATTCCCCTCCCCAAAGGTTAGTTTGAGCACTCTGGCAACATCATCCTATTCCACAAGATCCAAGGGCCCTCCAAACACTCCTCCTCTTAGTCCTATCAAAAATAAGAACAAAGGAAAGATGGAATATTTGAAAAACGCCAGAAAGGAGAACTCAACTGAATGGGTAGAAGTCACTCATGATCATGGTACTCAGGTTCCTAAGGAAAATGCATCCCAACTCGAGCAAAAACTGTTGAAATTCCAAGAAGAGCTTGATCAGGTTCGGAATTTGGCAAGTCTGTCATTTTCCCTTACTACTCCAGATATCAATTTCCCAAATGCTTAGAACCCTACACCCCTACAAAATATCCCAAAGCAACAAAACCATCCCACTCACCATCACTACAACACCTTCCATACCTCAAATAATACCCCACTGCTCATCCCAGAATCCCTAAACTCTATAAATGACCACTTCCACACCCACCATAATACCCCCCATCTACGTGGAAACTATGCCATACTCCACCCAACCTATATCTTGCACCCATGAGTCTGAAGAGAAGGATTCACTCATTAGGAATTTGGCTGAAGAGCTTAAGAAATTGACTAGCCAAATCCAAGGCGTCGATGGAAGTAAAGGTATTGAAGGGTTAAACTATGAAGATCTCTGCATATAACCAGATGTTGAATGGCTAGAAGGGTACAAACCTCCCAAGTTTAAGATGTTTGACGGTACAGGTGATCTGAGGGTCCATCTAAGAACATACTATGACAAGCTAGTCAGAGTAGAAAAGGACAGAAGGATACACATGAAACTATTCATGAGGAGTCTAAAGGGAGATACACTATCCTGGTACATCAGCCAGGATCCTAAGAAGTGGTCAAATTGGGTAGGCATCGCCTCTGATTTCATGGACAGGTTCAAATTCAACACGGAAAATGCGATAGATGTGTTCTACATTCAGAATCTGAAGAAGAAGCCTACAAAAATATTTCGCGAGTATGCTACTCGCTGAAGGTCAGAAGCTGTTAAGGTTAGACCTGCCTTAGAAGAGGAACAGACGAACAAATTCTTTATCCGGGCCTAGGACCCATAGTATTATGAACGGCTAATGTTGATTGAAAATTACAAGTTTTCCGACATCATCAAGCTGGGAGAATTCATTGAAGAAGGTAACAAAAGCGGAATGGTCACAAACTTCGAGGTCTTGCAAGCCATTGCAGTCTGGTGGTGTGTCTAAGAAAAGAGACATGGGGGCCATAATGGTTGCACAAAGGACCAAGTCTCCCCTCAAATACCAAACCTACCCTATGCCTCCACTCAAATATCAGTCAGCTCCAAACTACCAAGCACCTTCCTACCAACCCCCAGCATTGACTTATCAGTCACCTCCACCTCCCACATATCAACCTACCTCGCCCAGATATTCCCAACTCGTACATATATACCAAGCCTACAATGCCCAACCATCTCATTACCAATCACCCCCCACACTCCAAAACCTTCCTATGACTCGACCTAACTTTGATCAGAGGTCCCCAAAACAACATACAGCCACTGCCGAGCCCATTGATCGGCTATATGAGAGACTCAAAATCGCTGGTTATGTCACCCGCATCCCTGATTTAACCCCTGAGAACCCTTCTCAATGGGTCAACCCAAACAAAACTTGTTCATACCATTCTGGCATAAAGTTACATGCCATCGACAAATGCCGTTCCCTAAAAGTCAAGATATAGTCCTTAATTGATAACAAGGCCATTGTAGCAAAGGAAGCCGCTCCAAATGTTCATAACAACCCTTTATGAGATCATAAGGGATGGGGTGTTCACATGATTGAAATAGAGGATGATTGGGATCCGAGGGATCCATTGGGTTGATCGCAGAAGGCGATAATCCAAAGAAGCTATCAGAGTATCAGTTACTCTTAACCCCATTATGGTCCTAATTCAACCATCTGAGGTCACTGAGGTAGATGTGTCTATCCTGCTCGAGTTTGAGGCAGCACCATAACTAACACTGTTTGAGGTTACAATTTTACCACCCAAGGAATATGTCCCATTTGAAGTACAGGTAGTCGTGCCAATTCTAGTGGCGATGACCACCATGCTGTCATTCCATACAAAAGCTATCCCTTGGGATTATACAACCGAGGCTAGGAGGAAAGGCAAAGTCAGGTTCTAAGAGACTATTGTAGCACAGGGTATGACAAGGACTGGAAGAGTCTATACCCCGGAGCACTTAGCTGAGTCAAGTAAACAAGCTTCCAATCGGTCACTCATCATTGAAACATGCCCAGATGACCTTTGGAGGAAGATATAGGCCAAGGAGTGTACAGTCATTGACCAGCTAAACAAAATGCCAGTGCAAATATCTATCCTCTCTTTGTTGCAGAACTCCAAGACACACAAAAATACTTTATTGAAGGTGTTGAGTGAGGCATACGTGCCGAGTAATATCACTGGCAGAGAAATGACCAATATGGTGCGACAAGTGTTAGAAATCCACAAAATCACTTTCTATAAGGACAAGCTACCGCCTGAAGGGTTAGGTCATACCAAAGCATTGAATATCACCGTGCAATGTGAAGACTACTTCATTACTAGGATCCTGATTGATGGGGGTTCCAACCTTAATATATGACCATTGATAACACTCAAGAAGCTGGGTTAAGGGCTGCACAAGATAAAAGAAGGAGCGATTAATATGAAAGCTTTTGACGGATCCGAAAGGTCCACGATTGGTGAAATTAGCCTGTGTCTTCAAATGGGGCCAACTTGGTTCGAGGTTGACTTTCAAGTAATAGATGTGCCAACATCCTACAACCTGCTATTAGGATGACCTTAGATTCATTCTGCAGTAGTTGTGTCTTTGACACTGCATCAGGCCGTGAAATTTGAATGGAATCACCAGGAAGTGATCATTCACGATGATGGCATCAATCCTATATATAGTCGTCAGACAATTCCGGCAATAGGGGGAAGAAGAAAGTTAGGTGGGGAGACCTACCACCACATCGAGCAAGTCAATGTTGTTGACAAAGATAAATGGTAAGACAGCAAGATCGAGAGTATACTGAATTAGAGTGGGTATGAACCTGGCAAGGGGCTTGGCAAGAACCTCCAGGGGATAGTTAAACCTATAAAGCTCAAGAAGAACGACACTACTTTCGGTCTGGGGTATGAGTATACTTGGGAGGAATTTAACAACTGGTCACCACCATGGCATGGTCCTTACTGCCTACTGGAATAGCCAATACCGCCTTTTGAGTAGACTTTCCAACAGGCTGACATTGTTTATAGGACAGACGAAGAAGAGGCACTTACTATGGTGAAGAACTTGTTCTTAGAAGACTATGACATGGATTGCTGTGTTGTTTTTTAGGAGAAGGGGGTGGAAGGTCCTTCCATACAAGCTGTGAGTAAAGGAGCATACCTCAACAATTGGACCATCAGAACAACCAAAGCCAGGCGAGCCTCGGGGTAGCAAGGCTAAACAAGTTTCATGCACTATTTTTACTTTTTATTAGATAATATTTTCTTTTCGCATTTTTGACTTCTGCAATAAGGTCTTCAATGTTAAAAACAGTTATGGAATTTATCAAAGCATTTTGACTTTCTTATAAATCAATACTCATTATTATTTTCTCTCATTACTTCACTTATACAACATTACTATTACTTATCTTGATGAACCAATGACTGTGACATGCAATGAGACAACGTAACAAACGTACATTGATTCAGAGAAAGATGACATACCAGAGGAGATTGTCAAAGAAGTTGAGAACTTTGAAAACAGACCTAAGCCCAACTTGGACGAGACATAAATTGTTAATCTGGGAGATGCAAAGAATGTCAAGGAAACACGAATCAGTGTTCATTTGTCGCTATCAGAAAATAAGTAATAAACAGAATTTCTAAGGGAATATGAGGATATATTTGCTTGGTCATATGACGACATGACTGGTCTAAGTACGTCTATCATAGCCCATGTACTGCCAACTGATCCGACATGGCTATCGGTAAAGCAGAAGCTCAGGAAGTTCAAGCCAGATATGAGTTTGAAAATCAAGGAAGAAGTCACTAAGAAAGTCAAAGCTAAGGTTCTCAGGGTAGTAGAATATTCGACATGGTTAGCCAAATTGTACCAATACTTAAGAAGGACGGGAAGGTAAGAGCTTGTGTCGACTACCAGGATCTCAACCGGGCCAGTCCAAAAGATGACTTCCCCTTGCCAAATATACACATCTTGATCGACAATTGTGCCAAGCATGAGCTGTAGTCATTTGTGGATTGTTTTTCTGGTTATCATCAGATCTGGATGGATAAGGAAGATGCTGAGAAAACAACTTTCATTATACCATCGGGAATGAATTTTTACAAAATGAAGCCGTTCGGCTCAAAGAATGCAGGGCCCACCTACATGAGGGCCATGACTACCATTTTTCACGATATGATACACAACAAAATTGAGGTATATGTGGATGATGTCATCATCAAGTCCAAGAAGTCCGTTGATCACAGGGAAGATCTGAGGAAGTTCTTCAACAGATTGTGAAAGTACAACCTAAAACTGAATCCCGCAAAGTGTGCATTTGGGGTTCTCGCTAGAAAGTTGCTTGGGTTTATTGTGAGCCATCGATAAATAGAATTGGATCCATAAAAGGTCAAGGCCATTCAAGAACTTCCACTTACAAAGAACAAGAAGGACATGATGAGTTTCCTGGGATGACTTAACTATATCAGCCGGTTCATTACACAGTCTATAGTTATCTGTGAGCCAATCTTTAAGATGTTAAAGAAGGACGCCGCTACCAAATGGACCTATGATTGCTAGAAGTCCTTCAATAGAATCAAGGAATACCTATCAACACCACCCGCCTTGGTCCCACCAGAGCCAAGTAGACCCCTATTACTCTATATCGCCGTACTAGACGGAGCCTTCGATTGCATTTTGGGGCTGCATGATGAGACAGGGAGAAAGGAACAGGCCATTTACTACCTCAACAAGAAGTTCACTCCCTACGAAGCCCATTATTCTCTATAAGATCGCACCTGCTGTGCTTTGACTTGGGTGGCCCAGAAGCTAAGGCATTACTTCTGTGTCTATACTACATATCTCATATCAAGTATGGTTCCTCTGAAGTACATGTTTCAGAAGCCTATGCCCACTGGAAAGCTAGCCATGTGGCAAATCCTAATGAGTGAATTTGACATTGTCTACATAACTCAGAAGGCAATCAAGGACAGGCACTGGAAGATCACCTTGTGGAAAATCCTGTAGATGGAGAATATGAACCTCCGAAAACGTATTTTCCTGACGAAGAAGTGTCATTCATAGGAGAAGACATTGCAGAATCCTATGATAGGTGGAGCATGTTTTTCGATGGAGCAGCAAATTTCAAAGGAGTTGGGATAAGAGCAGTCCTATTATCAGAGACCGGTCAGCATTATCCGGTTTCTGCCAAACTCAGGTTCCCATGCACCAACAACATGATTGAATACGAAGCTTGAATCCTAGGGCTCAAGATGACCATTGACATAAACGTGCAAGAGTTGCTAGTAATTGGAGATTCAAACTTGCTTATACATCATATACGAGAAGAATGGGATAATAAGAACTCCAAGATACTCCTGTATCTACATCAGGTACAGGAATTGAGGAAGAGGTTCACAAAGAGAGAATTCTAATATGTTACCAGAATTCAGAATGAGTTCGTCAATGCATTGGCTACCTTGTCATCTATGATACAACATCCAGACAAGAATTTCATTGATCCCATTCCAGTGAAAATTCATGATCAGCCAGCTTACTGCGCCCATGTCAAAGAGGATGCAGACGGAAAGCCTTGGTTTTATTATATCAAGAAATATTTCGATAAAAGAGAGTACCCGGAGCTTGCCAATCATACTCTGAAATGCACACTGCGGAGATTGTCCAACAACTTCTTTCACAGCGGAGGAATCCTGATAGGAGGACTCCTGATTTGGGACTACTAAGGTCTATTCACGCAAAGGAAGCATCCAAGCTGCTAGAACAAATTCACGTTGGGACCTGTGGTCCACATATTAATGGTTTTGTTTTAGCAAAGAAAATACTCCGCGCTGGTTATTTTTAGATGACTATGGAAACAGACTACATCCAGTATGTCTGGAAATGCCATCGCTATCAAATACATACAGACATGATAAAGGTGCCTCCAAATGAGCTTAATGCAACAAGCTCGCTGTGGCCGTTCGTCGCTTAGAGAATGGATGTTTTTGGACCAATCGAGCCTGCTGCTTCCAACGGACACAGGTTTATCCTAGTGGCAATTGATTGTTTCACCAAGTGGGTCAAAGAAACATCTTACAAAGTAGTGACTAAGAAGGTCATGGCAGACTTTGTCCACGACCGCATTGTTTGTCGATTCGAGATTCCAGAATCAATCATTACTGATAATGGCTCCAATCTCAACAGGGAGTTGATAAAAGCTATATGTGAAACCTTTAAGATCAAACACAAGAACTCTACAGCATACAGGCCTCAAATAAATGGGGTCGTGGAAGCCGCCAATAAGAATATCAAGAAGATATTGAGGAAAATGATAGAAAAGCACAAACAGTTGCATGAGAAGTAATCATTTGCTCTGTTAGGATATCATACCACAGTCCGCACATCAACTGGGGCGACCCCTATATGCTGGTCTATGGTACAGAAGCCGTCATTCCCGCTGAAGTAGAAATTCCTTCCTTAAGGATCATACAGGAATCCAAGCTCAACGATGCAGAATGGGTAAAAAATCGTTATGAGCAACTAGTTGTCATAGATGGGAAAAGAATGAACGCAGTTTTCCATGGTCAACTTTACCAAAACAGAATGTCCAGAGCTTTCAACAAGAGAGTCAAGCTGAGGCAATTTACACCAGGACAGCTGGTATTAAAGAAAAATTTTCCGCATCCGGATGAAGCCAAAGGGAAGTTCTCTCCCAACTGACAGGGTCCCTACATGATTCACCGTGTTTTGACAGGACGGGCCCTCATATTTGCAGAAATGGATGGAGAAGTCCGGCCAAAGCCGATTAATTTAGATGCAGTCAAGCGTTACTATGTGTAATCTCCATGTTTTCCCTATATGATGTAATTTGAACGACGTCTGACCTGATTCGTATTTAAGAGAGGATACCTAGGCAGCCTTATGAGTTCGATCACAATTAAATAAAATTTTCATTTCTCACAAATTGGAAACTAGGGCAGAATTTTGACGAGGACCCTTAAAATTCCGAAGTAATTTCATCTAATCGTCGTACGAATAGCCGTCAGAAGTATCAACCAATCAAACTGGGGCAAAATTTTGAGGAGGACCCTCAAGATTCCATAGCAGGAGAGGTTGCAATGTCTCGAACCGCGTCGCAGTTGTCGGTTTATCTAAAAACTATTTTTATTATACATTTATGTCATACTTTTACAAAGTCATATGTGTTTATTTATTGAAACTGCTCTGTTTAGTAAAGCTGCCCCAACAATACATACAATATCACCAAATCAAAGCCAAGCAGGTCAAGCAAAGCCAGTAGGGATACATACTACATACTAACCTCCCTCCCTTACATCTCACGATTGTTCTTTGAATGCAGGCACTTGGATTGCGAAATCATCGAACATACTATACATTCACAAATATTATTCAGGAATAGAACTCTCAAAACCATTGCACTTACTATCCAAATACACTAGTGACGTTCCATGCATCACAGTGTCCTCAGCAGTCAGGACATTACAATCTGCTATCAGCTAAGAAAGCACTATTACCCTTTGCCCTTTTATTTCTTGCATAAGGCTACCATTTTGCCTTCCGAGACTAAACGTTGTCTCCATCTGCATTTTCTGCATTTCATAAGGCTACCGTTCTACCTTCCAACTTGCATAAGGCTACCATTCTACCTTCCAACCTGCATAAGGCTACCATTCTGCCTTCCGAGGTTAAACTCTACCTCTATCTGCATTTTTTGCATTGCATAAGGCTACCATTCTGCCTTCCAACTTTCATAAGGCTACCATTCTGCCTTCCAACCTGTATAAGGCTACCATTCTGCCTTCTGAGGTTAAACTCTACCACTATCTGCATTTTTTGCATTGCATAAGGCTACCATTCCGCCTTCCAACTTGCATAAGGCTACTTTTCTGCCTTCCAACTTGCATAGGGCTACCATTCTGCCTTCAGAGACTAGATAATGTCTGCCTCTGTATTCTATGCATTGCATAAGGCTGCCATTCTGCCTTTCGAGACTAAATATTGTCTCCATCTACACTGCACGGCTGAAAGATCTCCACATTGCTTGGTGAAAGATCGCCATATTGCATAGCTAAAAGATCACCATATTGCACGGCCAAAAGATCGCCACATTGCACGACTGAAAGATTACCACATTGCACGACTGAAAGATCGCCACATTGCACGGCTGAAGGATCACCACATGCCACTGCATCCTTCATGGGCTGAAATATCACCATCTTATCCAAAGGCGTCATCATTCGGAGGCACCATCCTCATAGCTTGAGAACACTATGTCATGGACTGAGGATCCTTTTCAATCTCTCGCATATCATTTTTCAAAAGCATCACATAGCCCGAAGGCATAATTTCATGGCCTGCGAATCCTTATTATATGCTTCATGGCCCAGGGCATCAAGGTCTAAGTACGTCATCCTAACCGTCCGAAGACAACATTCATGGTCCGATGGGAATTTACATCATGTTTAAATTTGCGCACAATATATGCTCGTATTACTTATTTGCAGGTAAACCAGCAAGCAACAGCTGTCCCGGCAAGAGCATTTCTGCTCTGGTTCCCCCAACCACATCAAACATGACCACTCTCGTAAGCCTTTCACTCTCCCTGACCGAAACGTTGCGTCCGTTCTTGGAAAGTACCTGTCGGCATACTCCACCGACGGATCCTGAACTACACATGGCCTAATTCCTATAAAACTAGGGATATGTAGGCAGCTCAGAAGCTCGGGCATGGCCTATCTTCTTCAAACCATGTCGTTCGGTCAAAATTTGGTCATCATATCTTTACCCGACAACTCTTTCATCCTTCCCGGGTAAAGAGGGGAAGCTGTTGATACCTAATTTTTCCTTATGTAAAATACTCTCAAAATAGCACATGTATGCATATATAAGTATGTCCAAATGTCTTATTATTTTTCCTCAATTTTTAGAGATTTTTAACCAATTTATTACCCTTTTCATTCTTAAAAAAACCAATAATAATTACCAAAATGATCATTTTTGGTAATTAATTTGATGTAATCTCACATTAATACCAAAATATATCTAATATATTTTTTATAAATTGATTTAGTATTTTTAAGGCTAAATTGCATATAATTGCAATATTAGCCTGTTTTAGATTTAATTGCGTTTATATCTATAAAAATTAGGTCCAGTATTTTTAAATTGATAACTATGTGTTAAAAATCATTTTATTACTTTTAATTTGTTTCCAGGAATTAATTTTCAATTTTTTTATAAAATGAAAGGGGAAAATTGGCTATTTGAAATCTAGCCCAATTATATTTCAATTATGACCTGAATTGAACCCCCAATCTGAAGCCCAATTACCATGACCCAATTCCCATTCAAACCGACCCACAACATATTTCCTTACTTTCAATCATGGTCGTTGATCATTTAGATCAACAGCCAATATTATCCCTTTCCATTTTAACCTCAAACGACCCCTTACCCCACCCCATTTCACACCAAATGCCGCCCTTGAATCCCTTTCCCTCTCCACTCTCTCTACAATCCCTTATAAACCCTAGCTACCGCCATTAAGTTACAACCTTATTACCTCACAAATCTATGGCTTCCAAGGTCATCGGAGACCTGTATCAACCTCTCACAGCTTCTACGCATTTGATTCTTCTGGTCTCAAGGCTAGATCTTGAAAGAGATTGGTCCAAACCCTGTTTGATTTCAGTTCATAGTTGTTCCCTAGTCGTCTCTGACCATTCACCGGCCAGCCATGGCGAGTCAGACTTTTGACTCTCCTGCTTAGGTCGATGGTTTTCAAGGCCTTTCTCGTCATTTGGGGTTCTTCTGAAACCCTAACCTCTAAGGTTCTTTTGATTTCTTTTAGATCAATTTCAGATCTATGTTTGCTCTAAACTTCTAAGCATTTTTCTCAAAGTTTCTTTTAAAACTCTGCCTTCAAAACCCCTAATCTTTTCCGATTAGGGTTTATGTTAAGTTATTTCAAACATTTCTCTGATTTTTTGACAAGTTTTGGTATGTTTGCTCATATCTTTCTTCTACTTGAGTTTGCATGTTAATAGCCCAAATTTCTACGAGTGTTTAGTAGATGAATGTTTGTTTGCCTGAGTTTCTATCCGATTTGCTTGTTTATCCTTTTTTAAAACTCTTCTATTGTTGAAAATCCGATGGTTTTGGGTCTGAGACTGTTCGTTTAGGTGCATGACTCGATTTGAAGTTCTTTATTTCAAAATCTCTTATTCCTTTGTGTGGTTCTTCTGACTCTGGCTTTCTATCATCTCCAAAATTCATTTATGTTCGAAACCCTAATTTTTAAAGGGAGATTTTCCTCACCTGCTACCCTGAGATCTTCGCATGCCTTTGATATTCTATGTTTTCTTCACTACTTGACCTATTGGACTATCATGTTTCAAATGTTGCTATCTACTGAATTTTGTGCTGCTATTTTTTTTGTTGATAAAACTAACATTTTATTTCATAAAAAAAACTGTCATTACATAATCAGATTAATGCTGACCATTAATCTCCTATTTCTATTTACATACAAATACTGGTCTACATTATGTCATAGTACCTAACTATACTAAGGAAAATTTTTTAAGCACTTCAATTCCTTTTGCCATTTAGCTTTCTTCCTACCGTGAATGTGTATATGTATAGCAATTTCCTTGCATAATTCATCCATATTATATCTGCCTTTGTTGAATCTAATCGAATTCCTTTCGCGCCAAATGAAATATACCACCATCGCAAAAGTTGTTGTAGTTACTTCTGCTTTACACTTTTTGATTCTTTCTTGACTGCTGATCCAAAGGAGCTCATTCTGCCATCTTCTTAGTTGCCTTGTGATTCCAAGCCATCTCAATAGTCTGTCCCATAAGTTGTTTGTTTTTGGACAACCAAAATACAAATGATCAAAATCTTCCATGTTGGCTGAACAAAACACACAGTCTAGTGGGACTTGTATTCCAAAATTCATAAGTCTATTCACTGTTGCTAGCCTTTGATAAATATCTAGCCGCAGGTGGAACTTGAATCTAGGATGAACATGTGTGTGTAGATGGAGACTTTTCCATATAACTTTTGGGAATGTAGGTTGCATCTGAACATAAGCTTTGTGGATTTAGAATTTGCCCTGCCTTGTTAGTGTCTCCAATGTGGCTGTAATATGCTGTCCCAGTTTCATCTGCTTCACATCCTCTCTTGCCTCAATGATTTTCCTGATCACCCATGCTATTACTTTGAGTGCTTCCATTTCTGCAATATCTCAGTTATTTATATAATAAGTGTGAGCCCATTTGATCCACATTGAATCTTTCTTCATAGCCAATGCCCAGAAATATTCCATCAATGCTGCTCTATTCCATAACTCCATGTTTATAATATTCAGACCTCCTATAGCTTTAGGTTGACATAGCTTGTCCCATGCGATCAAAGCTTTCCTTGAGCATTCTGTTGAGCCAGTCCACAGAAAGGTTCTACGTATTGCTTCTATCATCTTCATGATCTTCTTTGGCAATAAAAAAATTTGAGCCCAATATGTTTGTATGCCAAACAACACAGACTTGATCAATTGAAGTCTTATGAGTATGAAAGTATCCTAGCTGACCAGCATCTTACCCTTTCAGTGATTCTTTCTACCAGTGGTAGACATTGGTGAATGTTCAGCTTCCTTGTCGACAATGGAACTCCAAGATACTTAAAGGGCAAGGAACACTTTGTATATCCAGTAATTTCTAGTAGTTGCTCCTTCATGTGCTGTGCCACGCCAGTAAAATATATGGAACTCTTTTCTGCATTTGCTTGCAGTCCAGAAGTAGCTGAAAATCTATTAAAGGTCGCCTGTATTTTAGTAACTGAGTTAACATCACCCCAGCAAAACATTAATAGACCGTCAGCAAAACATATGTGAGTTTCTCCCAACTTCTTGCACTTTGGGTGAAACTTGAATTCCTTTTGTGTTTCCAGTTGTTTCATCTCCCTTTGCAAATATTCCATTACAACCACAAAAAGGTAAAGGAACATTGGATCTCCTTGCCTTATTCCTCTCTTGGCTGGGAAAGGTTTGGTCAAGCCTCCATTTAGAACCAAGGAATAGGACACTGTTGTCACACATTCCATTATCCATAAAATGAATTTCTGGGGGAAGCCAAGGTCAGCAAGCATTCATTTGAGGAACTACCAGTCTAATGAGTCGTAGGCTTTTCTTAGGTCCAATTTGAGAACACATCTAGGAGACAAACCTTTCCTATTTAGCCATTGAATAGTTCATGACTAAATAGGATATTATCAATAATGCTTCTACCTTCTATAAAAGTAGACTGTGTTTTCCCTATTACGAATTCAATCACCCTTTTAATTCTTTTAGTCAGAATCTTTGCTATGATTTTGTACATAGTAGTGCAGTAAGCAATAGGTCTATAGTCTTTCACTGTTGTAGGAGCTGGAACTTTTGGGATCAATGATATAGCTGTACAGTTCCATGTTGGCTTCATCTTGCCTGTTTGAAAGAAGAATTTCACAGCATCATATATATTTTGTCTGACTACCTGCCAATGATTTGTGAAGAATTCTATTAGAAATCCATCAACTCAAGGGGCCTTATCATTTGGCATGTCCTTCACTGCTTCATCTATTTCTGCACATGTGATTTCCTGAATTAGATCATGTTGTTGTTGCATTGAGAGGCACTCTCCTTCTTTGATGACTTTGGTATTTGGGCATTTCTTTAGACTAGTCTCTTTTCCCATAAGTTGTTTGAAGAAACAAATTAATTCCTCCTCTACAGCTTTAGGGTCAGTGATTTTAGCTCCCATTGCATTGTATACAGAAGTAATAGTGTTATTGTTTGCTCTGATCTTCAGCTGTGCATAGAGGTATTTGGAATTTGAGTCTCCATAGTCAATCCAATTCACTCTAGCCTTCTATCGTAATATTCTTTCCTCTATGATACTCCTCTTCTCTAGATCATGGAGAGTTTGCTTTTCCTGATCCATCCAAATCTGGTTGAAAGGATCTAATATCAGATTGGCCTGTGTACGCTCCAGCTTATGTCTGATTTGGATCAATCTCTGTGAGTAGCTTTCCATCTCCTTGTACAAACTTCTAGTCTGACCTTTCAGTTTTTGTAACTCCAGCCAAATACTAGACATATTATCATTTCCCATCTTCGGTTTCCAAATCCTTTCTACAGCAGGTTTAAACTCCTTTTGCTCCATTGTTACCATGTACAACTTGAATGGTTTGGGGTGTATACTCCTTCTTTGCCATATTTGGATCACTATAGGAGAGTGATCAGATACACCAGGCTATAAACAATCATCTTCCATATGCTCATACACTTTGGTCCATTCAAAATTGCCAAATGCCCAATCTATCTTGCTATATACTCTATCATCTGCACTTTGCTTATTACACCAAGTGAAGAAACAAACCTTTATTCTCTGTGGGGTCATTTGCATATTGTCTATACACTCCTTGAACTCTTGCGCTTCATTCATAGTAACTGGTTTTCCTAACCTATCATCAGTGGTTAGGACATTGTTGAAGTCACCACTTATGAGCCATGGCATTTGTGTCTACCCCCCTAGCTGCTGTAAACTATTCCATAGTCTATCCCTTTCATGTAGTTTGTTCCTAGCATACACTACAGTCAACAAAATCCTATAACCAGTCACAGGATTCATCACTAGGCAGTGAATGAATTGTTCATGGACTTGAATTATGTTAACTGTCAAATTTGTTCTCCAAACTATCCATATTCTTCCATTATCAGCTTCATTATAGTTATAGCAGTATCCCCAGTCCTTTGCTACCTTATACAAAATATTTTTTGCCTTTTTTTCTTTTACTCTAGTTTCTAGACATCCAAGGATATCTTTCTGCTTCTTTTGCAGAAAGATTCTCAGTTCCTTTTACTTATGGGGCTTGTTCAGCCCCCTTATATTCCAGGTACATATTATCATGGTGGTTTTTGTATAAGATCAAAGCTATTCACCCCTCTATGTACACCACATTCTTCCAAAATTGAAAATCTGTTGGAGGTGCTAGCTTCATCATTTCTCACCTACTGACCTGTAATAATCTGTCTTTCAGTTTTCTCCTTTCTTTGTATCATCATACTTCCTTGTTTAGGCTCATCTTCTGAAATCTACCTATCTTTGGAAGGTGGAGGTTGCATTTCATTTTCATCTCCATTCCCCTCCTTCTGTCCCTGCTGTGGTTTTGGCTTCCATTCCTGAATGACATTCCTTCCCCTGCCCCTATTTATTTTTTTTTGGACCTTGAATTCTACATCTTTATTCTGTTTATTTGAATTCAAGTATTCAATACTATCATGACCAAAGTGTAAGCAATCATTGCAGAACTTTGGCCTCCATTCATACACTATTTCCTGTTGTCTGGTTTCAGTGGGGGTAGCAATCTCAATATCCTCCACTAATGGCTTTGTGATATACACTTTCACCAGCACTCGAGCATAGGAAATTTTATTCAATTCTACTGTGAATTTATCAGTATACAATGGCAATCCCACTGCACTTGCCACCTTGCTTAGTGCATCAGCAGTCCAATATCCAACTGATAGACTAGGTAAGTGAATCCACAAAGGGATAGTAGTAATGCATTTGGGATCGAAGTGGAAATCCCTCTCCCAGTTCTATAGGATAAAGGGCTTATTGTGATATGAATAAGGACCAGCTTGCATAACTCCATCTTTATCCTCCATTTTTGTGAATCGAAATACATAATATCCATCTTAGTGATACAAGATCTGAGATTTAGTGACAAAATCCCAGACTGATTCAACATAACTCTCCATAGATTTCTCATATGGAGCATCCCCCAGTACATATCCAATTAAAGCAGTCGCCCAATGTTCCTTTAGCTCATTTGCATCTTCTTCCTCAATTTGAATGACAATCTTACCATCTTTATGGCTTGGCGGAATGTACTCCAACTTTATTTTTATTTGCGAGTTCCGATTTTGCTTTCTTAGCTCCTTAGCATGCGTGGCTATCTTCATCTCTGTCTTGTCTGTTATATCTGGATCTGGAGATGGTTGTGAAAATCCCGCCTCAGAGAATTGAAGTCGTTTTGGACTTGTTGGCAATTTTTCTTTGGATTTCTGAGCTTCCTTTGCAGTAATAACGATTTTACTGTTCCATTGAATAATGTTTCCTTCTTCATCCTCACTTAGCTCCTTTTCCTCTTGAATTGGTTGGAATTTAGGTGGTAAGAAACTTCCAAACGTTAACGGAGTGAAATTTTGCACTATTGAGATTACCGGGGTTGTATCCTCAGTCGCCGGCATTACTAGTTTGCACCTCCTTGCCATCGTTGGTGCACGTTAGCCTCCTTGGCTTATCATGCGGCGAGAGAATTTGGCTTATCATTGGAAATAGCATACTATTGTATGCCATTTCCTTCTACCAACAGGCTTGGCCTCCCATGTATAGTGTTTATACACCCTATTTATATGCTAAGTTTCCTTCTTTGTTTGACCTTCAACTTGTGACTGATTTCAAACTTTTCCTTTGTGAAATTCTAATTTCACTCGCCTGTTAAGGTTAATTGATTTTCTTTTCCTGTTTTGTCTTGCTGAATTCTTTCCAAATTAGTGTATTTCTGTACCTAGACTAGATTACTTACTTAATGTTTTCCTACTTCTTTTATGGCAACTGTCAGCCTGCTTATAAATTGATTTCTTTCCTTATTTTTGAACCTGCCAATGCCCGTTAAGTAAGTGATCCCTTAATTAAAGGCAATCACTTGTATAATTAATTCTGAATCATGATTGTTGCCATGTTTGTAGCTTATTACTTCTTTCTTACTCGTTTTTAGAAACTATAAATACCCTGTTCTTCTTCTCTTTCAAAAACACGAACACAAGGCATAACACTTGAGTTCAGACACACACTACACTAAAACTCTCTCTCTCTCTTCTCTGCTACTACTATATTGTTGCCTTACCTAGCCAGCTAAAAACCAAGGCTAGGCTGTGGGGAAACTTGCTTATTTTCTGCATTTGCATTTCTTACTGGTATGTTCTAATTAAGTTTTTCTGCACCAACAACAATATGCTTATTTACTGTTTCTTGCATTCTTGTCTGCCTACTATTTGTATTATTTAGCATGCTGTAATTTTTCTTCTCCTATTCTAGAATAATGTATTATGACCTGTGAATCCTATATCCCTATCCCAATGTGTTTAATACTTGTGGTTGGTTTGGGGCATGAAAGCATTGGAAATTGTTGTGCATGACCCAAACTTGATCCTCCTAGGATCATAACCTCCATGTTTCTCTTATATGTTGTGTGTTATGGTTGATTTACAGGCATGTCAGCACTTTCTATTACTGTGCATGCCCAAAGTTAACCCTTGCCCAAGTGTATAGGCTTTTTGCAATGGATTCCCAATCCCCTGCCCCCATTTTGTGAAGTTATTGACTCCCTAAAATGTAAATAGTTGTCTCCCATCACCCTTTCCCTCTCCTTTATTCCCTCAGCTCTTAAAACTCTATTTCTGCACTTTCACTCTCTTCTTAGGCTTAAGTTCTTCCCCCCTCATGTGAGCCTTGCCTTGGGACCCATGAGCTCCCTCTGAACTTGGACACATGAGGGATGGTATTTTCACACTACACTCATCTCTATTCTGGTTATGTAACTTGGGTGTGAGCACTGCCCGGGGTCCTATTGAGACCCTTAGAGAACTCTGACACACTCAAGTCTAAGAAAGGCTTTGGATCAATGGCATTTTGAGGTGGTTTATTCCATAACTCAGAGAGGAAGTCAAGAATCAGGCTTTCTCTGGTTGTACCTTTTTTTTGTACTTTTCTGATGTAATTCAGTATTCCTGGTTTGTAATAATTTGTAATGAACATTTGGGGCTGGCTAGTGAAAAGGGTTGGGTAATTATGCATGGTCAAGGGTAAAAATATGCTTGTAGGACTGCTTTTTCTACATATTCAATTCGCATATAGAAAACATGCCTATAGGACTGCTTTTAATTCTGCATATTCACATCACATTTTGAAACCACGTCTATAAGACTTACTTTAAACCATGCTTGTTCAGCTTCACATCTGGATAACCTGCCTATAGGAATTATCTAAAATTTTGCACGTTTGTCACCGTTTAGAGACCATGTTTTTAGGGCCCAATTGGTTATAACCCAGTAGCATGTTAAAATCCGTATAAAGTATAGAAATCATGCTTGTATGAATTCCCAAGTAAGAACCTGCTTGTTTACATTGTCTACTAGATATTTTGCCTATAGGGTGTGACATTATTCATTTAGATACTATATTTACAAAGGTTTAAAATCAACAATTATGTCTATAAGGGTTTAAAATCAGTAATCCTAGATCTCAGGTAAAAATCAACGATAGTAGATACTGTCATCTGCAATTCGTCTATTCCGAACCTTTTATACATATATATATATATATATATATATAACTCCCTTATTTTTACGAGGTTTATCAATCATGCCTCTATATATATATATATATATATATATATATATATATATATACACACACACACATAAATCCCTTATTTTAACGAGGTTTATCAAGCATGCCTATAGGATTTCAAACAACTCGTTTTGAGTTATCACGGTTTCACCACCTTCTGAATTAAATAGATATCATGCCTATAGGACCCCGTCTAAACACTTATGCAAGCCTTAGAGTAATAACTGTAAAATTGAATCCACTTTTGTAATTACTACAACTAGCAGGCAGGCCTAATTCAGACTTCTTATCTGAGTTATGTAATAAGCAAATCCGCTTCAATAATCAAGCTTCCCTCATCTTTAGTATTTTTTAATCAGACCTAAAAAGTATGCGCAAGTCATGCTAGTTATGTGCTTTTGTTCAAGGAGGTGTATATGAGCCTTTATCTATTTATATGGTTCCCTAACATGCAGTATGTGTTTTGTATGTCGCCTTAGATTTTTATCCTTTGAAACAAATCGCCTAATATCCCTTCCCTTTAGTAATAGTAGTCCTAAGTATCTCCGGGACTGATAGGAATGGGGCGGGTAATAGCATGCAATAGTGGTCAAGACCAATCCACACGTTAGTACCTTAAACGGGGTGGAAAAGGGTAGATATGGATATAATAACCGGTGCGCTAATGCCACGTGTAGCCCCTCTTTTGAGGAGTGATTACCGGGTATTGCATTGAAGTGATCCATATTAAATATAAACCTAGGACCCCCCTTTTCCTTTATTTGCAAACTCAACTTAAAGCTCTTCTTTTAATTGTTCTTTCTTTTATGTGTTTAAATTTAAATCCCCTAATATTTGAGCCCATACTTGTCTATTTGCTATATTCACAATAACTGTCTGGCCGGGAACCACACTAGTAGATCCTTAGGGGTGCCTAACACGTTCCCCTTGGGATAACTTCAAGCCTTTACCTTATCTCTGGTTATTCAAATGAAACTTAGAATTGAACCCCAATGGTGTCCTAATGCACCTTAAATCATTATGTGGAGACTCTTCAAAAATGCAAAACCCAGTTCCCAAAAGGAACGAGTTATCCTATATCAAATGTCATAAACCCGATTTCGCGAGAAAAGGGGGGCGTGATAACACCATCTCTAGCGCACCGAGTCCCTGGGTAGCTTGGTAGAGTTTACTTCTATGTCGTTCTAGGCATTTAAGATTTCCAGTAATTTTGTTTTAAGATATCCTTGTTTCAAAATAAATGCTCGATTCATCGAGCCAAGCTTTGTCTGAATAATTTTTCTCAGTTTTAATCAAATGCACTTGTCATTTATCATTATTCATTACTATTTTTCCCTTTTACAATTATTAATTTTCCTGATAAACCAATGATTTTGACATGTAATGAGGCAACGCAACATGAGAATAGTGACTCAGAGGAGGAAGATGAGATACCCAATGATATTATCAGAGAGGTTGAAAATTTTGAGAATAAGCCTAAGTCAAATTTGGATGAGACCAAAGCAGTAAATTTGGGAGACGCCGAAACCATCAAAGATACTTGCATCAGCATTCACTTATCACCAACAGAGAAGGAAAAGTACATTTGTTTCCTGAAAGAGTATGAGGACATGTTTGCATGGTGATATGATGACATGACCGGTTTGAGCACTTCCATAGTGGCTCACAAGTTTCCTACTAATCCTATATGTCCACCAGTAAAACAGAAACTCAAAAAGTTCAAACTAGACATGAGCCTGAATATCAAGGAGAAAGCTACCAAGCAGATCAAAGCCAAAGTTCTCAGGGTGGTCGAATATCCAACCTGGTTAGCCAACATTGTGCCATTTCTAAAAAAGGATGGGAAGGTCAAAGTATGTGTTGACTATCAGGATTTAAACAGAGCAAGTCCCAATGACGACTTCCCACTGCCAAATATACATATCCTGATCGATAACTGAGCCAAGCATGAACTCCAATCCTTTATAGATTGCTTCGCAGGTTATCACCATATTTGTATGGATGAAGAGGATATAGAGAAAATAACTTTTATTATACCGTAGGGTGTATATTGTTACAAGATGATGCCATTCGGCTTTAAGAGTGCTTGGGCCACCTACATGAGAGCCATGACAACCATCTTCCATGATATGATACACAAAGGAATAGAGGTGTATGTGGAAAATGTCATAATTAAATCCAAGAGGGCCGCATATCACATAGCAGACTTGAGGAAGTTCTTTGACAGATTGAGGAGGTACAACTTGAAATTAAACCCGCAAAGTGTGCATTCGGAGTTTTCGCAAGAAATTTATTAGGATTCATCGTCAATCGTCGAGGGATCGAGTTGGACCATCTAAAGTCAAAGTTATTCAAGATTTACCGTTTCCCAAGAGCAAAAAGGATATGATGAGCTTTCTGGGGCGCCTCAACTACATCAGTCGGTTCATAGCACAGTCCATAGTCATATGTGAACCCATCTTCAAGATGTTGAGGAAAGATGCTGAAAGAAGTTAAACCAAGGATTGTTAGAATGCTTTTGACAAGATCAAGGAGTACATGTCCACACCACCAGTTCTGGTACCGCCAGAACCAGGACGACCTTTGCTACTCTATCTGTCTGTATTGGATGGAACCTTTGGATATGTTTTGGGAAAACATGATGAGATCAGAAGAAAGGAGCAAGCCGTATATTACTTGAGTAAGAAATTTACACCTTATGAAGCACGGTATTCTCTACTTGAATGCACCTACTGTGCTTTGACCTAGACAGCTCAAAAATTGAGGCATTACTTCTGTGCGTACACCACCTACCTCATATCCAGGATGAATCCTCTAAAGTACATATTTCAGAAACCCATGCCCATTGGGAGGCTAGCTAAATACTGAGTGAGTTCAATATCGTGTATGTAACTTAAAAGGCGGTCAAGGGAAAAGCATTAGCCGATCACCTTGCTGAAAATCCGGTGGGAGGAGAATAGAACGCTTGAAAACGTATTTTCCCGATGAAGAAATATCATTCGTAGGAGAAGACATTACTGAAGCATATGAAAGTTGGAGGATGTTCTTTGACAGAGCTGCAAATTTCAAAGGAGTAGGCATTGGAGTAGTTTTGGTATCAGAGATGGGTTAGCATTATCCAGTGTCCGCTAAACTCAGATTTTGCTGCACTAACAACATGGCGGAATATGAAGCCTGCATATTAGGCTCAACATGGCAGTCGACATGAACGTTCAAGAGTTGTTGGTGATTGGCGATTCATATTTTCTCGTGCACCAGATACAAGGAGAGTGGGCCATCAAGAATTCTAAGATATTGCCATATCTGCATGTCATACCTCCATTTTTACACACCACTCCGGAGGATAGTATATAAGGGAGTTTTTCCACTTTAAGTGACATTATTCGAAATGGGATTGTTTATTTAATTCAGAGTCGCCACCTGGGATAGTTTATTTGGTGTCCCAAGTCACCTGTTTATTTTGAATCCCAAATTGAGGAAAATTTCGACTTTTCTTTTGAAGTCCGCGAACCAGAAATTCTGAATAAGGAATTCTGTTAACCCGAGGGAAGGTGTTAGGCACCCCCCGGATCCCATGGTTCTAGAACGGTGGCTTAAACTATTATTATTTGCCCATTATCTAATTTTAATACATGTTTTAGCCTATGGTTCAATTTTGAACTTTAAACACTTTATTTCATTATTTTTTAAGAAATATTGCATCGTTATTTAAAATATGCCTCGAACCACGTCACATAAATACACCCGAGGTTCTTGAAATATTTTATCTAATATTGTTGAGATTTGGATTTGGGTCACATAAATGCGCACCCGAGTTTAGGAAGGTAAATTATTAAAATAACGTGCCTAAAGCAACTACGCATTTGCAACTTTGCGAGGGCAGTGGAAATTTTCTAAATGGCACGCCTCAAATTCAAAAGATTTTTAAAGAAATAATTAAATGAGGGCCATGCATTTGAGATTTTATTTAGCGCGGCGCACCTCCATTCCAATTTTAGAAGGGAATTCAAACTAAACTCCAAGGGCCATACAATATACATTTTGGCTAGTATGGCACACCTCAAACTAATCTAAAGAGCTATATTTACTTAGGCCTAATGGCACTTTGGTTCACAAGTAGCTTGGATTTAAAGCTTCAAGGATGGGCAACGGAGTATAGAGCAGGCTTATGACAATGTGGGCAAAGGGTTGGGCCAATAATTGGCCCAATTATTATTAAGGGGAAACATTGAGATTGCATGGGCTTTGGAAATCAAGCCCAACAGACGCCCAAACCCAAAACACCCTAAAATACACATTGGAAATCAATTAATATGAAATAACTGACTGCCATTTACTTTCACTAGCCTTTCTTGTTTGAAATCACAACATGGAGTACCATAGAGGAACCTATTTTTGCGCATTCAACCATTACACAATATTCAAACAAAAATCAATTAACAAAAAATCTACCAAAGGCTATTACGATGCTAATCAAATGGATATTTATGAGTGCAAATGACTGTACGATACTGTATTAATTCCATTGTTCTTTTCACTTTGATTTAGCTTTGTATCCAATCACAAATTTAACTACCTTAGCCACCCAATAAATATAGGCTTCGAGCCAAATTAAAGAGAATCAAATTATGTGAAGAACAGTAGTTAATCGGTAGAGGAGTACCCTTAAAATCCGAAACAACTGAAATCCAAACTTCAAAGAGACGACATCAATTACTTGTATTACAACTTTCATGAAACTGATACATTAATGAACATTTGATCAATCACTAACACCACATCAACAACAGACCTGCTATTGAGCTTAGTACTTGCTAATTTGGCCTATTAGTGGCCAAATCCACAAACTACAACCAGCACTCAACAATAATAGCCTTTATTAAACCTCAAATAAGCATAACCTCGAGCATAATCACGGACTCTACATGAACAGACATCATACAAGGCCTAACAAAACTAATTATGAATCAGATTTTAGCACATGACGCTTGTGAATCAAATAATGATGAATCTCGGACATTAGATCTCTATTAATGAACAAAAATCGTTCAAAGACATGTGAAACCACTAGATGAACTGAAGGTCCAAAAATATGAATACTAACACCATATCGCCTCTACTAATAGCTATAACATGCTTAAATACAGCAGATTTAGACAAGGTAATCATATTGAATTAGAAAACAAATTAGAGTAACAAAATGAGATAATTTCTAAGCTTTAATTCTTCATTTCATATCATTCGGCAAATCAGCTTTACAAGCCATTGAGGATCAAGACTATGTACCTGATAAAGTTAAAGCAAAGAAGAGTAAGAAGATCAACAACAGCAGAAGGTGAAGTTCAGCAGATCGAAACAGCAAAATCCAGCTTGTTAAACCGTTTCAATCCCAGGAAAGTTAAAAAAAACTAATTCAAACTTTTGAAAACCCATAGAATGACCTATAATACTCCAATCAAACAGTGTTTTATGGTGTTGTTTTTGTCTTTTTCTTCTGATTTTCGGACCCTTTTCAATGTTAAAATTCTCCTTCAGCCACCTATGATTTTTCTAGGTCTTTTTTATCTCTTCTCCTTTTTTCCCCATCTCCCTTCAGCTCTTATTAGCAATGCCTTTATAGGCAAGCTACTAGTGCAGCCTTAAGGGTTAAAATTTTCATTTTAACCCTTTTCATATTTTTGTTTTTGCTTAAAAGTCCCTAAATTATTGACTTGCTTGCCAAGCAAGTCTGTATTTCAGCTTTTAAGAAGCTTCCTAAGGTGGTTATTCAAAGATTCCCTAAGTAAACTATCCAATTTACCTTTAGTTACCCCTGAAATTTACCTTGAAATTCATGGGTCAAGCTGACCCAATAATTAAACCAGTCCACACATGGGTCAAAATGACCCGACTAAAAAACCATCCTAATTCTAACAAGACCTGGGCTAATTCTTTTCTTTGGGCCCAGGTCTGATTCCACACTTCAGAAAAAATGATGAGGCAGAAAAGACTATTCAAATTCCACACAAACTATGAACCAAAGATTCAAATACGGCCCAAAAGTAAAACAAAATAAAATAAAAGAAATTAAACTAATCTAATGAATCCAAATAAACTAAAAAGAAAAGCAATTAATACTTAACTGAGTTAACAGAAACACATGCAAAGGCAAGCTGAGAAAATAGAATAACAAAGAAAGAAGGATATAAGAAGATAAGAACAATGGAAAAGAGAAAATACCGGAATACTTATCAAAACTAGGCGGACCATAGTTTTCAAACAAACCTCAATGAAATCTTCAATTTTTGGCCGAGATGGACCTTAATCATGTGTTCTCAACTGAAAACACACGACTAAAGTCGATTTTGACCTCAAATCTTTAAAACCTTGCCAATTTGATGTTTTGGGATTTAGAGTTTGACTCTCTAATTCAATATTTGAACATTTCTGGCGAATTTCAAGGGAAAAGGTTTGTGGATTCGACATGAGGGGGTCATTGGGATTTCAGGGTGTTAATTTGGAAGTGATTGGGGCCGGCGCCGCCATCCTAAGGCGGTGGGATTTCAGGGTGGCTGGTTAGGGTTTCTAAGATTTGAGGCTTTCTAGTGGGATTTGAGAGGAGTGGAGCGTGGATTTGGGATGAGGAGGTGGAGGAGAAGACATGGTGTTAATTTTGTGAGGATTGGTCACCGACCGCCTCCGGGGGCAATTTTCGGCGGCCAGCAGGCGGCGGTCCGTGGCAGCGTTACTTTGGGTCTCTGAAGGGTGCGGAGGGTGAGAGAGAGAGAGATGAGAGATGTAGGGTAGGGGCATTTGGACATATTTGTATCAAGGCTCAAATCAATTCCCATCCATTGGATTCACACGAAATAAACGGTCCAGATTGAAACTTAACCTAACAGGGTCGTTTGGTTTTCAATGAGGAAGGGATCGATTTTGGACGGGTTTTGCGCCGGGTATGGGGTAACTGGTTGGGTATTTGGGTGTTCAATTGGGCTTGGGGTAATTCCAATTATTTTGGCTCAAAATATGATTTTCTTGAAATCCTTTTTTCTTTTCAAATTCTCCTTTTTAATTCTTTTTCTTTTTTTCTCTTTTTTTTTCAAATTTCATTAACTACAAATTAAAATAAAATCTGTTTAATTCTAAAACTAAATTAAGAAACCAATTGCTCTTTAAAAATTAATTAAGTCCTAAATTAAAAGAAAACTATAACACATTCGAAAATTAAAAAGTTAAAATGCAAAATGAACTATTTTTGTTATTTTTCTTTCATTTTTGTAACATTAATCAAATAATTAACATAAAAATATAAATTAGGACCCTAAATACAAATGCAATATATTTTTATATTTTTTATGAAATAAATAAATTAAACATGCACACTAAAATGCAAACGAGCACAAAATCATGCAATAATTCCTAAAGACCAAATAATTAAAAGAAAAATCCTAATTTTGGGAATTCTGTAGAAGTAATTTATGCGAGGCAAAAATCACATGCTCACAACTGCCCCTCTTTGCTCGGAGACACGAAGGGTTTTCGGGCAAAGATAAAACTGAGCAACGATGAGGGATTTTTGCTTGCTTGGCACTCCATGAGAAGTATTTTTGAAAAGCGTCTGACCGAACCTTGCTTCAGAGGTTGCCTACATATCCTTGGCTATAAAGGAATCAGGTTAGTGTAGTTCTGGAAGTTTTGGTAGCTGGGACTACCGAAAGCTGTGATTCACTGTTGCTGCTGCTGCTACTGCTTGCTGACCCTCTTATTACACCAAAAGGAAAATCAAAAGCTAAGCTAGCTAGGCCTGTCAACTACAAGTTACAAGATTCTTATCTATAAATCTCTTGAAGCTTGATCTTGAGTCTTAGCTGATTTTTGCTGTTGAAACCGATCTGAATCTTGATGCTCGTCAGCTACATGTGTTGATTCTTTCTTTAGATCCTGGATCAAAGCGGGACACGCGAAGCTTGTGACTTCAATCAAATTTTGAGAAGTCCGCATCTTTGTCTGCTTCATCATTCTGAATTCACTTCTTTTTTGTTCTTTTTCTTCTTTTCTTTATTCTGGACTGAAGCTCATTCTTTCGACCACTTTAGATCCTATGCCTCGAGGTCAAACCTGCTCAGATGCCAAAACAAACAAACAAACAAAATTTTTCTGCCCCAGTTTTCACTAGAAAAATTTCGTAAGTTATTTGTAACTAAGATCTAAACTTTTTTTTAAAGTGATAAAATAAGGATGGTGTGTCTTTAAAAGGAAAAAGAGACTAGGGAATGGAGGCCCTATGTCTAAAATCTCAACTTAGGGATTGGAGCCCTAATGTTGGCAAATGGCGACTAGGGAATGGAGCCCCTATGTCTAAAAAATCTCAACTCAGGGATTGGAGCCCTAATGTTGGTAAAAGGCGACTAGGGAATGGAGACCCTATGTCTAAAAACTCAACTCAGGGATTGGAGCCCTAATATTGGTAAAAGGCGACTAGGGAATGGAGGCCCTAAGTCTAAAAATCTCAACTCAAGGATTGGAGCCCTAATGTTGGTAAAAGGCGACTAGGGAATGGAGGCCTATGTCTAAAAACTCAACTCAGGGATTGGATCCCTAATGTTGGCAAAAGGTGACTAGGGAATGGAGGCCCTATCTCTAAAAATCTCAACTCAGGGATTGGAGCCCAAGTGTTGGTAAAAAAGGAGACTAGGGAATGGAGGCCCTATGTCTAAAAGCTCAACTCAGGGATTAGAGCCCTAATATTGGTAAAAGGCAACTAGGGACTGGAGGCCCTACTTCTAAAATCTCAACTTAGGGATTGGATCCCTAATGTTAGAGAAAAAAAAAGGCGACTAGGGAATGGAGGCCCTATGACTAAAAAAATTCAACTCAAGGATGGAGCTATAATGTTGGTAAAAAAAGGCGACTAGAGAATGGAGACCCTATGTAAAATTTCAACTCAGGAGTTGGAGCCCTAATGTTGGTGAAAAGGCGACTAGGGAATGGAGGCCGTATGTCTAAAAACTTAACTCAGGGATTGTGAGCCCTAATGTTTGTAAAAGGCGACTAGGGAATGGAGGCACTATGTCTAAAAACTCAACTCAGGGATTGGAGCCCTAATGTTGGTAAAAGGCGTCTAGGGAATGGACGCCCTATGTTTAAAAAATCAACTCAGGGATTGGAGCCCTAATGTTGGTGAAAAGGCGACTAGGGAATGGAGGCCCTATGTCTTAAAATCTCAACTTAGGGATTGGAGCCCTAATGTTGGCAAAAAAGGCAACAAGGGAATGGAGGCCTATGTCTAAAAACTCAACTCAGGGATTGGAGCCCTAATGTTGGTAAAAAAAGGCGACTAGGGAATGGAGACCCTATGTTTAAAAATCTCAACTTAGGTATTGAAGCCCTAATGTTGGCAAAGCATAAAAAATTGATATTGTGGATTCTAAACTATCATTTTTGTTTGGATTTTCTTCTTTTCTTTCTCTTTTTTTTTCAATTTTCATTTCTTTTTTTTAGTAAAAATGCAGGAAAGAATTTGGAGGAACCTTCCCTTTTGGGTTGATTCCTTGCTGCAAAGCTGTTTCTAGCATTTGCGTATTTCTTTTCCTTTTTGGTTGCACCTGCTTCTTGCACGGTTGCTTGGATTGCACTTGTTTCAATTTTTTCAAACAAAGAACAATTGTTAGTTTAAAACGGTTGTTGGTTTTGTGGCCTTGATTAGTTTTGATCACTTGATCCCGGCCCAGCTTCTTTGATGAAGATCCCAACTGCAACTATTTGCTCCCTGAGGATCGATTCATTTCAGGCCCTGGAGAACCTCTGATTTTTCCAGACATTGCCACGATGGTTGGTCAGTGGAACTCAACCTTCAAATTTATTTCTCCTTCATAGGCATTTCCTTTATGATTCTCTTTTTCTTTTTCTTTTCTTTTCTTCGGAACATTGGGGAACTTTTGTCTCCTCAAACTGTGCTGCAACGGCTAGTCGCATGGGACTTAACCTTTTCCATCTTTATTTCGCCTTCATAGGCCTTTCATTTTTTGACTTCTTTCTTCAAACTTTAATTTCAGAGCATTTGGGGCACCTTGTCTTCACATACAACTCAACCTTTTCAGCTTCATTTGCCTTTATAGGCACTTCAATTTAATTTTCTCCTTCCAAGAGTTTTGATTTTGAAACATCGATCGCCATGGCTAGTCGGGGTTGACTTGATACCCCTGGTGAGAATGGGTGCCTTTTTGCACATTAGGTCGTGTCAAACAAAAGCCTTGTAAATCAGTCTTGCCATCCCTTCTTTGTCTTAGTTTCGAAATAGTGTTAGACCGAAAGGGATTCAAAGAAAAGAAACAATGGAATGGAGAATGAGTTTAATATCAAGAATTGTCCCTTTCAGGAAAGGAAATAAGGACTTATTTGGAGTACAAGCAGTATTCAATGAACATGACA
Organism: Nicotiana glauca; assembly: GCA_026770625.1. Classification (NCBI taxonomy): domain Eukaryota; kingdom Viridiplantae; phylum Streptophyta; class Magnoliopsida; order Solanales; family Solanaceae; genus Nicotiana; species Nicotiana glauca. The sequence continues at coordinate 119,183 of MU744681.1, read as the reverse complement.
TGCCTTTTGGACTAGATGTCTGATCTATGTAAACTGTCCGACTCTCAGAAATTCATCACAAATTTTTGCTTCAAAAATTTGAGAAACCTTGCAGGACTTTGTAGGCGCCGGTGGCTGTGAGGATCCTCTTTTCTATCAGAGACGCCCTTTGCGGGTTTTCACGAGATGACCTCTCTCATTTATCTTCTCACCATCGCCTTATAGTGCTCTTTGCGAGTTTTCACTAACAAGACTCTCCCATTTTGATTTCTTTGCTTACCGTTGCCTCACGGTGCCCATGTGGGATTTCATCAATAAGACTCTCTCATTTTATTTCTCTCATTTTGTTGTATCATATCCAAATAACTCTACCCTCCCATTTTGAACCTCTTTGTCGATTGATCAGAAGGACTTGAACAAGGTTTGGGGTAAAAAGAATTTGGATTGAATTACAATTTTGGAACCTTTTGGGGGGGATCATCGTCGAACCATTATAACATCTACCCGAGTTTCACTTTTTGTGGGACTTTGGGTTTTTTCATTTTGGTGTGACTAAACCCCAGAGAGAGGCTGCCTACGTAAGCTTTTGGAATCAAGTCGAACATAGTTCAGGAAAACTTTATTTTTGATTTTCTTTTGTTTTTCTGTTTTGTTTTGTTTTCTTTTTCTTCTCTTTTCCATTTTTCATTTCTCCATTTGATTTCCTTTTTCCTCTCGAACGTAGCTCAGGAAAACTTTGTTTTTGATTTTCTTTTGTTTTTCTGTTTTGTTTTGTTTTCTTTTTGTTCTCTTTTCCATTTTTCATTTCTTCATTTCATTTCCTTTTTCCTCTATATCTTTTTTTCATCTTCTCTCTCTTTTTCATTTTCTTTGCCTTTTCTTCCTTTTTTACATCCTTTTTTTCTTTTCTACTCCTTTTTCGTCATTTTTTTTTTCATTTCATCTTTGATTTTTTTTCAATAACACTTTCAAGTTCCAAAGAGGGTAATCAAAGAAGAGTAATCGGCTCAAAGGGTTTGAAAAGGGTTGATAGTGTTTGGGTAGCGAGAATGAAAGCCTTTGTCATCCCAACCGAAGAATGTTAGAACTATGCAGAGGATCCAACATAGTACATTTTCACTGCATTTGCATTGACAGTTGATTTAGGGACATTTCCTTCGATGTGTTCTAAGTACAACGCACTCTTTTGGGCAGTACTCTTGTTGCAATGTATGGACCTTTCTAATCTGGAACCAATTTTTGTTCAGTTGTTCCAACTCTTTGTTTTATTTCCTTAAAAGTATCTTCTTTGCATTATGGCTCTTGACTCATTATTTTAAAGTCTGACAACGTCTTAGGATCTGGGCATGAAGTCCGCAAGCATGTCATGTTATTGAAATCTGCATTTAACAAAACTAAAAAGAGAATAAGAAAAATGACAAGATTAAGAAAAAAGATATTCCTGGACAATGAAATATTAATTTCATTTGATTTTTGATGATGATTTTTTTTTTCAATTTTGAAGATAGAAGGGTTTACGTCGGAAAGTAAGACAATAAAGGAAAACATCTGGATCACACCCTAAGATAATCCGGATGTAGAAAAGACAGCAAGATTGGCTACTGAGACTCCTGTCTGATGGGAAACTTTCAAGCTTGGCGACCGTTTTTTGGATTTTCTTTTGTCTCGGTAATAACTGCAATGGCCTTCAGTGCTCGATCAACTTCCTCATCTTCACAAATCATTCCGACTATTGGGCCGTTATTGTGGGCAGGCAACAGATTGTTCATCACATCAGAAGTGTCTTCATCCCGAAAAATAATTCTTTCAGCTTCAATCAAATCCTCAACTGCCCTTTTGAGGGTCCAACAGTCATCTGTACTACGTCCTACTGCTCCAGAGTGGTATTCACATCTAGCATCAGCTCGGTTCGAGAGGGACACGGGATTTGGTCAGTTCGGGGCCACTGGCTGCAATAGATCTAGCCTGATTAGCTTTTGGAACAAGCTTGAATATGATTCACCAATAGGGGTGAACTGATTCTTTTTGAAAGGCTTTCTTAGGGGGAGATTATATTGGGAATTATTTGGTTGAGGATTATATGGAGCTTGGTAAGGATAGGCATTTCTAGGAGGTTGAGCTCGGTTTTGTGTATAATATTATGGCCGCGGGTAAGGTTGCGCGTTCATCACCGCATAGGGAGGCAGTGCCACGGCATAGGCGGCATCTTGAAGGGGATAATAGTATGGTGGGACGATAGGAGGCACATATGATTGGTTGAATGACCTGCGAGCCCCCCTCAAGCTTGATACCATCATGACTCCCTTTTCACTCTCATTTGTGTTTATCAAACTCTTCGAACCATTCTGAGCAGACTATGATGTGGCCTTAAAAGCAACATGACTCAAGATTCCACCTTTTTTTAAACCATTTTCAACTATTTCCCCAATTTTGATAGTTTCAACAAATGGCTTACCCACAGCAGACATCATGTTCTGGAAGTAGTCGGCTTTTTGGGCCTGTGGGAAGACCGTGACCATTTCAATTTCGTCCATTGGAGGCTTTACCCATGCAGCTTGCTCACGCCATTTGACAGCATATTCGCGAAAGTTTTCCGCAATTTTCCTTCTCAAATTGGATAGAGTGTTCCTGTCGGGAGCGATGTCCGCATTATACTAGAACTTGCAGACAAAATCTCGAGCCATATCATCCCACAAGTGCCAATGAGCAATTTCTTGATCCGTATACCACTCAGAAGCAATTCCGGTGAGGCTTCCCCAAAATAGGCCATAAGTAGCTCCCCTTTTCCACCAGCACCCCTAAACTGGTTACAGTGTCGTTTCAGATGAGCGATGGGGTCTCCATGCCCGTCATACTTTTCAAATTTTGGCATCTTGAAGCCAACTGGCAAGTGGACATGGGGAAACATACATAGGTCAGAGTATGAGACACTGTTTTGGACACTCAAACCTTGCATGTTTTTCAGGCTTTGTTCCAGGCTCTTCATCGTCCGAGCAATTTCTTCTTGCTCGAGATTTTTAACAACCATTTCTTGCTCCATGGGGAGATCATATTGAGGAGGTTGAGTGAAAGAGTACGGGGTCACAAATGTTATTTCTAGTTGAAGTTGTGGACCCTTAAAGATGAACATTGGAGGCGGTGGACTTGAAGTCGGAGCCTGGGGCGAACCACAAAAGGCATGCCAGGATCATTGGAGGTCATTGGAGGGTGCCCGCATGAGATGAGCGGGTTGAGAACAGGGGCATTGGTAACCTCACCTAATATGGGGAACAATTCAGGGAACCCAGGGATTGCACTTGGCGGTTCCTTACCATTAGATCAGGCATCCTACATTTCCCATATGCGGAGATGCAACATCTTATTCTCTTCAGCAACTGCTAATTCTAGCTGTAGAATAGCCGATGTTTGGCTACCCTCAGGACCGATGACTGGTAGATTGCTTGCGGAGGCTATCTGTGCCTTTGGATTTTGTGAAGGAAGGGAGGCCAGACTACCAACAAAACCAACCACCAAAACCTGGCTATTTTGCACACCCAACAACCTTGTTAGTATTGAAACATTTAACATATAGAAAATCGTACGTTGGGATGCAATGCACCTAACAGTTAAAAGCTTCTACCATGTGTTTGAACGGTAGCATGTTTCATCCTGGCCTTAACTAACTCTTCATTATGGACCTCTTTTCTTCAATCGATGTTTCTCTCTAATCACTCTTAATTTTTCATCTCTTTTGTAACGACCCAACCGGTCATTTTGAGTACCAGTGCTCCGTTCAGCAGTTGGAAGCTATGAACAGCTTTATTTCAAGTATTATGACTTGTACGCTTAGTCGGAATTAAATTTCAAGAAGTCCAGAGTTGATTTGGGAAGAGAATTCTCATCTCGAAAGCCTAAAGTTGAAAGAACGAGCTAGGATTTGAATTTCAAGTAAACGACCTCGGAATCGGGATCTAAAGGCTCCAGCAGGTTCGTATGATGGTTTCGGACTTGGGCGTATGCCCGGATTGGGTTTTGAATAACCTGGGAGCATTTTGGCGCCTATTGTGGAAGTTGGCATTTTAGAAGAAATTTCATAAGTTTGGCTTGAAGAGCATTTTAATGTTATCAAATTCTGTTTGGAATTCTAAGACTGTGAATAGCTCCGTATAGTGATTCTGGAGTTGGGGGCGCGATCGGAAGTGAATTCGGAGGTCCGTAGACCATTTTGAAGCCATTTGGCTAAAGATAGAAAGTTGAAGGTTTTTGGAGAGTTTGACCGGGGGGTTGACTTTTTGATATCGGGGTCGGAATCAAATTCCGGAAGTTGGAGTAGGTCCGTAATGTCAAATATGACTTGTGTGCAAAATTTGAAGTCAATCGGATGTGATTTGATAGGTTTCGGCATCGGAAATAGAAGTTGGAAACTTCAAAGTTCATAAACTTGGATTTGGGGTGTAATTCGTAATTTTAACGTTGTTTGATGTAATTTGAAGCCTCGAGCGAGTCCGAAATGTGTTTTGGGATTGGTTGGTATGTTTGGTTGGGGTCCCGGGGGCCTCGGGTGGATTCCGGATGGTTAACGGATCAATTTTTGCCTTGAGAGGGTGGCTGGTTTGCTGGTATTTTTGCATCAGAGTTTTACTCTATGCAATCGCATGAGAGGAGATGCAATCACATAGAGCAAAAGTTGAGGGGCTTAAATTTGGCCTATGCGATCGCAATAGGCATGATGCGATCGCGGAAGAGGATTTCAGGGGCCTATGCGATCGCATGGCTTGGTGGTGCGATCACATTGAAGGAATTTTGGGGGGCAGCAGAGTTGCTCTATGCGCTCGCAAGGCTTTGAATGTGATCGCGTAGAAGAGTCGCCTGGACAGTATTGTTTTAAAATCCGATTTTGGCTCATTTCATTTCATTTTTCTTCCATGGGAGCAGTTTTTGGAGCAACTTTTGAGCATCATTTTCGTCATCAAGCATGGGGTAAGTGAATTCTACTGGTTTTGTGTTAAATACAAGTTTATATATGGATTTAATCATGGAAATTAGAGTAAATATTCATGTTTTGGGTTGAAAACCTAGAAAATTATAATCTTGAATTTTGGCCACGATTTTGAGTATGGAATTAGGATAAAACTATATATTTGAGACCCTAAGGTCACGGGTAATCTTTACCTTTGAAAAAATTTGGATTCCGGGCACGTGGGCCCGAGGGTATTTTGGTAATTTCACTAAACAAAATTGGGCATTCGTACAATATGAATTGTTAACAAGTATTTGAGTATATTCTCATTAGTTTGTCGTTAATTGGCTAGTTTGGGTGCATTGTGCGTTGGTTCAAGCCTTCGGAAGGATGTAGAATGCCGATTTCGAGTCTTCGGAGCGAGGTGAATCTCCTTTCTAATCCTGTGAGGGGGAAACTACCCCATAGGTGAGTTAAATTAATTATGTGCTCCTAGTTGTGGGGGCTACGCGCACACGAGGTGACGAGAGTCCATGCGTAGCTACTATTATGCTATTGTCCGGGTAG
>MU744681.1:79258-102934 GCA_026770625.1 Nicotiana glauca | reverse complement strand
CCTTAGATGTCTTTCTTGTTTTTTTTATCACTCTTTTTTTAGTTTATTTTTCAATCAATTTATTTAGGGCTATGATCGAATCCGATGGGAATTGCCTACGTATCATGACACTGCATGAATCAGATCTTGCATAGTTCGGGAAGATCGAGAATGGAGTAAATAAACAAACTCTGTTTTTTTTTTACAAAACTCAGACCATAAAAGCTTTAAGACAAAAGAAAAATATTTTTTTTTTGGAATTTTCTAAAAAAATTGCTTCAAAAGAAGAAAGGGAATTTTTTCTTTTTTTATTTTGTTTTGTTTTTTAAAGAAAGACTTCTTAAAATTCATATAGTTTTAATTGAACTTTGGGAATTTTAAAAGTAAAAAGAAAATATTTTTGTTCGAATTTTTATTTATTCTCTTATTCTAAAGAAGAAAGAAAATATTTTTGGATTTGGGATGTTTCCTCTTAATTTTTTGAAAAAGTGACTTTTAAGAAAATGTTTTGGATTTCTGAGTTTTTATTTATTTACAAAAGTACTTCTAAAGAAAAGCAAAAATATATTATTTTTTTTGGACTTCAATTTTTTTAAAAAATTTTTTTTGACATTTATGAAAGAAAGACATCTAAGGAGTATTTTTTGAATTTTTGTTTCTGATTTTGTTGTGTTTTTTGTTTTTTTTTTTTAAAATAATTCAAACTGAAGGAAACTCGTATTTTGAATTTTAATTTTTATTGATTTTTCTTTTTTCGTATGAAAGACGTTAGAAAGAAGGAAACCATTTTTTTGTGACTTTAAAAACTTTTTTTTTCAATTTTCTAAGGAAAGATTTCTAAAGAAGAAACTAAAAGTTTTTGGATTTTTGAAAATTGGGGTCGGAACCGATGAGGTTTGCCTACGTATCTCATATCTGGTGAGAATCAGACCCGTGTAGTTCAGTCATATTTGACACAATAAAGATAGAGAAAAGAGATAAAACGTTTGAAACCAGATTCTTTCTTTCTTTTTTTTCTTTGTAAAATTTTGGCAGAGTTTCGTCTTATTTTGGAGACCAGGTTTTTCAAAAACGGGTAATCAACTCTCTCATATCTCAATTTTATTTTCCAATTCCTTCCCTATTCTAGCAACCGGTCAACATACAAATCGAAGCAAAGAATTGTACAAGTAGCACGTAAAATATGCATCAAGTTGGTCTTTTTATTTCGGGTAAACCTTTCCTAGATGGACCCAACCCCTGTGTTGAGTCCCTTAAGTTGAATGCACGTAATGCAAACAGACGTTCCTACTAGGGATCCGGCATGAGGCTGAGTTATTCTAAGTTCAAAACTTGGGTATGTGCTTTAGACTATGTACCCGAGTGGACAACTCGAGCTGAGGAGGAGGCTACATGCCGGGAACCAAAAGGCCGTTCGTCTTAGTAACTTGTCCGAGCCTCTTTCTTATTTCAAGGTATGACACTGAGAGAATAGGGAGTCTCGACCAGCGAGCACATCCCCGAAGATGAGAAGATAAGGGTTTCGTTGCAGTTTATATACGGCTCAGATAATATCAAAGCGGTAAAAGCATCATTTAGCACATTAGGCCCAAACATGTAATAAAATCAGATAACAGATAAAGCTAAATATAACAATTCATCTAAGCTCGAATTCTTGAACCTTGAACCGAAGTTCTGGGTTCTTCTCCCCAGCAGAGTCGCCAGAGCTGTCACACCTCTTTTTTTACACACCACCCCGGAGGATAATATATAAGGGAGTTTTTCCACTTTAAGTGACATTATTCGAAATGGGATTGTTTATTTAATTCAAAGTCACCAACTGTGATAGTTTATTTGGTGTCCCAAGTCACCGGTTTATTTTGAATCCCAAATCGAGGAGAACTTTGACTTTCCTTTTGAAGTCTGCGAACCAGAAATTCTGAATAAGAAATCACCGCCAAATTTCGTGGTCTAGCACGGTCGCTTACACTATTATAATTGGTCCATTATCTGATTTTAATACATGTTCTATCCTATGGTGCAATTTTAAACTTTAACTGCTTTATTTCATTATTTTTTAAGGAAAATTGCAACATTATTTAAAATAGGCCTCGAACCACGTCACATAAATGCACCCGTAGTTCTCGATATATTTTATTTAACATTGTTGAGATTTGAATTTGGGTTACATAAATGCGCACCCGAGTTTAGGAAGGTAAATTATTTTAAAAATGCACCTAAAGCAACTACGCGTTTGCAACTTAGCGAGGGCCATAAAAATTTGCTAAATGGTACGCTTCAAATTCTAAGAATTTTAAAAGAAAAAATTAAATAAAGGCCACGTATTTAATATTTTATTTAACGTGGCGCACCTCAATTCCAATTTTAAAAGGAAATTCAAAACTCCGAGGGCCATGCACTATATATTTTGGCTAGTATGGCACACCTCAAACTAATCTAAAGAGCTATATTTGCTTAGGCCTAATGGCGTTTTGGTTCACAAGTAGCTTGGATTTAAAGCTTCAGGGATGGACAATGGAGTATAGAGCAGGCTTATGACAATGTGGGCCGCCGGGCCAATAATTGGCCCAATTATTATTAGGGGGAAACATTGAGATTGCATGGGCTTTGGAAATCAAGCGCAACAGACGCCCAAACCCAAAACACCCAAAATACACATCGGAAATCAATTAAGATGAAACAACTGACTGCCATTTACTTTTACTAGCCTTTCTTATTTCAAACCACAACATGGAGTACCATAGAGGAACCTATTTTTGCGCATTCAACCATTACACAACATTCAAACAAAAATCAATTAACAACAAATCCACCCAAGGCTGTTACGATAATAATCATATGGATATTTATGAGTGCAAATGACTATGCGATACTGTATTAATTCCATTGTTTTTTTCACTTTGATTTAGCTTTGTATCCAATCACAAATTTAACTACCCTTAGCCACCCAATAAAGATAGGCTTCGAGCCAAATTAAAGAGAAACAAATTATGTGAAGAACAGTAGTTAATCAATAGAGGAGTACACTTAAAATCCAAAACAACTGAAATCCAAACTTCAAAGAGACGACATCAATTACTTGTATTACAACTTTCATGAAACTGATACATTAGTGAATTTTTGATCAATCACTAACTCCACATCATTGCATGGTCATATGATGACATGACTGGTTTGAGCACTTCCATAGTGGCTCACAAGTTGCCTTCTAATCCTATATGTCCACCAGTAAAATAGAAACTCAAAAAGTTCAAACTAGACATGAGCCTGAATATCAAGGAGAAAGCTACCAAGCAGATCAAAGCCAAAGTTCTCAGGGTGGTCAAATATCCAACCTGGTTAGCCAACATTGTGCCAGTTCTGAAAAAGGATGGGAAGGTCAGAGTATGTGTTGACTATATGGATTTAAATAGAGCAAGTCCCAATGACGACTTCCCACTGCCAAATATACATATCTGGATCAATAACAGCGCCAATCATGAACTCCAATCCTTTATAGATTTCTTTGCAGGTTATCACCATATTTGGATGGATGAAGAGGATGTAGAGAAAACAACTTTTATTATACCGTAGGGTGTATATTGTTACAAAATGATGACATTCGGCTTTAAGAGTGCTGGGGCCACCTACATGAGAGCTATGACAACCATCCTCCATGATATGATACACAAAGGAATAAAGGTGTATGTGGACGATGTTTCCAAGAGCGCCGCATATTACATAGCAAACTTGAGGAATTTCTTTGACAGATTGAGGAGGTACAACTTGAAACTAAACCCGCAAAGTGTGCATTCGGAGTTTCCGCAGGAAATTTATTAGGATTCATCGTCAATCGTCGAGGGATCGAGTTGGACCATCTAAAGTCAAAGTTATTCAAGATTTATCGCTGCCCAAGAGCAAAAAGGATGTGATGAGCTTCCGGCATCTCAACTACATCAGTCGGTTCATAGCACAGTCCATAGTCATATGTGAACCCATCTTTAAGATGCTGAGGAAAGATGCTGAAAGAAGTTGGACCAAGGATTGTTAGAAAGCTTTTGACAAGATTAAGGAGTACCTGTCCACACCACCAGTTCTGGTACTGCCAAACCAGGACGGCCTTTGCTACTCTATCTATCTATATTAGATGGAACCTTTGGATGTGTTTTGGGACAACATGATGAGATAAGAAGAAAGGAGCAAGCCATATATTACCTGAGTAAGAAATTCACGCCTTATTGAAGCACGGTATTCTTTGCTTGAACGCACCTGCTGTGCTTTGACCTAGATATCTCAAAAATTGAGGCATTACTTCTGTGCGTGCACCACCTACCTCATATCCAGGATTAATCCTCTGAAGTATATATTTCAGAAACCCATGCCCATTAGGAGGCTGGCTAAATGGCAGATACTACTGAGTGATTTCAATATCGTGTATGTAACTCAAAAGGCGGTCAAGGGAAAAGCATTAGCAGGTCACCTTGCTGAAAATCCAGTGGGAGGAGAATAGAACGCTTGAAAATGTATTTTCCCGACGAAATATCATTCGTAGGAGAAGACATTACTGAAGCATATGAAAGTTGGAGGATGTTCTTTGACGGAGCTGCAAATTTCAAAGGAGTAGGAATTAGAGCAGTTTTGGTATCAGAAATGGGTTAGCATTATCCAGTGTCTGCTAAACTCAGATTTCGCTGCACTAACAACATGGCAGAATATGAGGCCTGCATATTAGGGCTCAACATGGCAGTCGACATGAACGTTCAAGAGTTGTTGGTGATTGGCGATTCATATTTTCTCGTGCACCAGATAAAATGAGAGTGGGCCACCAAGAATTCTAAGATATTGCCATATCTCCATGTCATACCTCCTTTTTTACACACCACTCCGGAGGATAGTATATAAGGGAGTTTTTCCACTTTAAGTGACATTATTCGAAATGGGATTGTTTATTTAATTCAGAGTTGCCACCTGGGATAGTTTATTTGGTGTCCCATGTCACCGGTTTATTTTGAATCCCAAATCGAGGAAAATTTCAACTTTCCTTTTGAAGTCTGTGAACTGAAAATTCTAAATAAGGAATTCAGTTAACCCGAGGGAAGGTGTTAGGCACTCCCGGATCCTGTGGTTCTAGCACGGTCGCTTAAACTATTATAATTGGCCCATTATCTTATTTTAATACATGTTTTAGCCTATGGTTCAATTTTAAACTTTAACCGCTTTATTTCATTATTTTTTAAGAAATATTGCAACGTTATTTAAAATATGTCTCGAACCACGTCACATAAATACACCCGAGGTTCTCGACATATTTTATCTAATATTGTTGAGATTTGGATTTGGGTCACATAAATGCGCACCCGAGTTTAGGAAGGTAAATTATTAAAATAACGCGCCTAAAGCAACTACGCGTTTGCAACTTTGTGAGGGCCGTGAAAATTTGCTAAATGGAACGCCTAAAATTCTAAAGATTTTAAAAGAAATAATTAAATGAGGGCCACGCATTTGAGATTTTATTTAGGGCGGCACACCTCCATTCCAATTTTAAAAGGGAATTCAAGCTAAAATCCAAGGGCCATACACTATAAATTTTGGCTAGTATGGCACACCTCAAACTAATCTAAAGAGTTATATTTACTTAGACCTAATGGCGTTTTGGTTCACAAGTAGCTTGGATTTAAAGCTTCAGGGATGGGCAACGGAGTATAGAGCAGGCTTATGACAATGTGGGCAAAGGTTTGGGCCAATAATTGGCCCAATTATTATTAGTGGGAAATGTTGAGATTGCATGGGCTTTGGAATCAACCCCCACAGACGCCCAAACCCAAAACACCCCAAAATACACATTGGAAATCAATTAAGATGAAATAACTGACTGCCATTTTCTTTCACTAGCCTTTCTTGTTTGAAACCACAACATGGAGTACCATAGAGGAACATATTTTTGCGCATTCAACCATTACACAACATTCAAACAAAACTCAATTAACAACAAATCCACCCAAGGCTGTTACGATGCTAATCATATGGATATTTATGAATGCAAATGACTGTGCGATACTGTATTAATTTCATTGTTCTATTCACTTTAATTCAGCTTTGTATCCTATCATAAATTTAACTACCCTTAGCCACCAAAAAAAGATAGGCTTCGAGCCAAATTAAAAATAAACAAATCATGTGAAGAACAATAGTTAATCAGTAGAGGAGTACCCTTAAAATCCAAAACAACTCAAATCCAAACTTCAAAGAGACGCCATCAACTACTTGTATTACAACTTTCATGAAACTGATACATTAGTGAATTTTTGATCAATCACTAACACCACATCAACAACAGACCTACTATTGAGCTTAGTACTTGCTGATTTGGCCCATCTGTGGCCAAATCCACAAACTACAGCCAACACTCAACAATAATAGCCTTTATTAAACCTCAAATAATCATAACCTCGAGCATAATCATGGACTCTACATGAACAGACATCATACAAGGCCTAACAAAACTAATTATGAATCATATTTTAGCACATGATGCTTGTGAATCAAATAATGATGAATCTCGAACATTAGATCTCTATTAATGACAAAAATCATTCAAACACATGTGAAACCACCGAGCTGAACTGAAGGTCAAAAAATATGAATACTAACACCATATCACCTCTACTAATAGCTATAACATGCTTAAATACAGCTGATTTAGACAAGGTAATCACATTGAATTAGAAAAAGAAATTAGAGTAACAAAATGAGATAATTTCTATGCTTCAATTCTTAATTTCATTTCATTTGGCAAATCAGCTTTACAAGCCATTGAGGATCAAGAGTATGTACCTGATAAAGTTAAAGCAAAGAAGAGTAAGAAGATCAACAGCAGCAGAAAGGGAACTTCAGCAGATCGAAACAGCAAAATCTAGCTTGTTAAACCATTTCTATCCCAGGAAAGTTAAAAAAACTAATTCAAACTTTTTAACACCCATAGAATGACCTATAATACTCCAATAAAACAGTATTTTATGGTGTTGTTTTTGTCTTTTTCTTCTAATTTTCGAACCCTTTCAACGTTAAAATTCTCTTTTAGCCGCCTATGATTTTTCTAGGTCTTTTTATCTCTTCTCCTTTTTTCCCATCTCCCTTCAGCTCTTATTAGGAATGCCTTTATAGGCAAGCTACTAGGGCAGCCTTAAGGGTTCAGATTTTTATTTTAGACCCTTTTCATATTTTTGGTTTTGCTTAAAAGACCCTAAATTATTGACTTGCTTGCCAAACAAGTCTGTTTTTCAGCTTTTAAGAAGCTTTCTAGCACTCTGTTACCCCTAAATTTTACCTTGAAATTCATGGGTCAAGCTGACTGTAATGACCTGACCGGTCGTTTTGAGTACTAGCACTTTGTTCAGCAGTCTGAGGCCATGAACAGCTTCATATTAGGTATTATGACTTGTACGCGTGGTCGGAATTGAAGTTTGGGAAGTCCAGAGTTGATTTGGAAAGAGAATTCTTATCTCGGAAGCTTAAAGTTGAAAGAATGAACTAGGATTGGAATTTTGAGTAAACGACCTCAGAATCAGGATCTGAAGGTTCCAGCAGGTTCGTATGATAATTTCGGACTTGGGCTTATGCTCGGTTCGGGGTTCGGATAACCCGAGAGCGTTTTGGCGCCTATTATGGAAGTTAGCATTTTAGAAGAAATTTCATAAGTATGGCTTGAAGTATATTTCAGTGTTATCAATGTCCGTTTGGGATTTCGAGACTGTGAATAGCTCCGTATGGTGATTCTGGAGTTGGGGGCACGATCAGAAGTGAATTCAGAGGTCCGTAGGTCATTTTGGAGCCATTTGGCTAAAGATAGAAATTTGGAGGTTTTTAAGAAGTTTGACCGGAAATGGACTTTTTGATATCGGGGTCGGAATCCAATTTCAAAAGATGGAGTAGGTCCGTAATGTAAAATATGACTGGTGTGCAAAATTTGAGGTCAATTGGACGTGATTTGATAGGTTTAAACATTGAAAGTAGAAGTTTGAAATTTTAAAGTTCATAAAGCTTGAATCGGGGTGTAATTCATGGTTTTAGCATTGTTTGATATGATTTGAGGCCTCGAGCAAGTTAGTAGTGTGTTTTGGGATTGGTTGGTAGGTTTGGTTGAGGTCCTAGGGGCCTTAGGTGGATTTCGGGTGGCTAACGGATCAAATTCGGAGTTTGAAGAAGGGATGGAGCTACTGCTTCTTGTATTTCCGCATCTGTGGATTTGGGACCACAGAAGCGGCCCCGCAGAAGCGATGAAGAAGCCGCAGAAGTGGTTGGATGTGAAGCAACCCAGGACCGCAGAAGCGGCCCTAGATCCACAAAAGCGGAACCGCGGAAGCGGTGGGCCGTCCACAGAAGTAAAAATTGGGCTGGACCCCAGTGTCCGCAGAAGCGGCATTTTGTCCGCAGAAGCGGCATTTTTTCTGCAAAAGTGGGACGCGGAAGCAGAAATATTTCCACAGAAGCGGAAATTGCTGAGGCAGTGAGGGTGTTTTAAAAATTGGATTTTGGCTATTTCCTCTCATATTTTCTTGGCTTGGGCGATTCTTGGAGGGGTTTAAAGAGAGGATCTTCATCATTAATGATAAGGTTAGTTATCCCCACCTATTTTGAGTTAAATACATCAATTATGTATGGATTTGAGCATGAAAATTGTAGAAAAGCTTGGGGTTTGAGGGAAGACCTAAAAATTATTGTTCTTGGAATTTGACCACGATTTTGGGTATGAAATTTAGAGAAAATAATATATTTGAGTTCGTGAATTTATGGGTAAAGTTTATCTTCGAAAAATTTTGGAATCCGGGCATGTAGGCCCGAGAGCATTTTTGTCAACTTTTCAATCGGAGTTAGGAATTGCTACAAATTAGATTGTAATGAATAATTGAGCATATATTAATGGATTTGCTTAACCATTGGCTAGTTTTGGAGTGTGGTGCATCAATTAGAGTCTTCGGAAGGGCGTGGAATGCCAGTTTGGATCTTCGGAGCGAGGTGAGTCTCCTTTCTAACCTTGTAAGAGGGAATTGTCCCCGTAGGTAAAATAATTGATTATGTACTCCTATTTGTGGGGAATACGTACACACGAGGTGACGAGAGCCCGTGCGTAGCTACTATTATGCTATTGAGGTATGTTATACTTGGATTATTTATGAACCCATTGATAGCTTGAACTGCTGAAATCACATTGAATTAGTAAGTGAATTTCTAAAAAGATTAAACATCCTTTCTTAAAAATTGTTAAAGGAGAATTGGTTTTTATTGGATAATTATTCCCCGATAAATTCTTAATTGGCTATTTGAGCATGTATTTTATATGTACCTGCATCGCATAGATGATTCGCGAGTAGGGTGATTGTTTATTTTATGTTGACCGCATCACATGGATAGATTCACAAGCGGGTAATAGATGCATCTACGGTTCGGGCCGTTCGACCCTCGTCGGTGCATAGTTTATATTTATATTAGATGGGGTCGTCGCCTCGGTATGATTTGCGCATGTTATTTGTCGCTTGAGAATTTTAAACGTGAAATTTGCCCTTCGTGTATTGATATAAATTGATAAGATAATAAAGAGTAAACCTCAAAAATCCTGGATTATTTGTTGAAGGTGTTTACTTATTTTCCGGCTTCGTGAACTAGAACTACTATATAAATCTATGATTTCCTCACATTGTTAGTATATTTTCAATTGACCCCTAGTAAGTGTCGAAGTTGGCCATCTCGTCTCTACTTCTTCGAGATTGGGCGGGATAATCATTGAGTACACGTTATTTACGTACTCATACTACAATTCTGTGCATTTTTTTGCACAGGTATATGTATCTCTAGCAGCCTACTGGGCGTAGCAGCGCGGATGATTCTGGTACTAGGTGAGTTGTATTATTCGAGGCGACCCGCAGCTAATGTAGTCCCTTTCAGCATATTGTATTTATTTCCGGTCCACTGTATTTCGGAAGGATGTTGTATTTTATTTCTCTATCAGTAGATGCTCATGCACTTATGACACTGGGTTTTGGGAGGATTTTGGATTATTCAGTATTAAGTCCTTTATTAACTTAAATGTTCATTTTTGTAAAATCTTTGCTGTGTAATATTCAGCGTATACGAAAAATGATTTTCGCAAATACTAAAATTGCAATTTAATTATGTATTCTAGGTTGGCTTGCCTGACGGCGGTGTCCGGTGCCACCATGACCCTTAATGGATTTTGGGTCGTGACACTGACCCAATAATTAAACCAGTCTATACATGGGTCAAAATTACACGACTCAAAAACCAGCCTAATTCTAACAAGACCTGAGCTAATTCTTTTCTTTGGGCCTAGGTTTGATTCCACACTTCAGAAAAAATGATGAGGTAGAAAAGCCTATTCAAATTCCACACAAACCATGAACCAAAGAATCAAATACGACCCAAAATTAAAATTTAAAAAAAACTAATCAAATGAATCCAAATAAACTAAAAAGAAAATGCAATTAACACTTAACTGAGTTAACAGAAACACATGCAAAGACAAGTTGAGAAAATAGAATAACAAAGAAAGGAGGATATAAGATAAAAACAAAGAAAAAGAGAAAATGCCGGAATACTTATCGAAACAGGCGGACCATAGTTTTGAACCAAACCTCAATGAAATCTTCGGTTTTTGGCCGAGATGGACCTTAATCGTGTGTTCTCAACAGAAAACACACGGCTAAAGTCAATTTTGACCTCAAATCTTTAAAACCTTGACAATTTGATGTTTTGGGATTTAGGGTTTGACTCTCTAATTCAATATTTGAACATTTTTGGCGAGTTTCAAGGGAAAAGGTTTTTGGATTCAACATAAGGGGGTCATGGGGGTTTCAGGGTGTTAAGGAGTGATTGGGGCTGGTGCCGCCACCCTAAGGTGGCAGGATTTCAAGGCGTCTGGCTAGGATTTCTAAGATTCGACGCTTTCTGGTGGGATTTGAGAAGAGTGGAGCGTGGGATGAGGAGGTGGAGGAGAAGCCATGGTGTTAATTTTGTGAGGATTGGTCACCGACCGCCGCCGTGGGCAATTTTCGGCGGGCAGCAGGCGGCGGATCGTGGCAGCGTTACTTTGGGTCTCTGAAGGGTGTGGAGGGTGAGAAAGAGAGAGATGAGAGATGTAGGGTAGGGGGCGTTTGGACATATTTATATCAAGTCTCAAATCAGTTCCCACCTTAGATTCGCACGAAATGAACGGTCCAGATCGAAACTTAACCAAACGGGGTCATTTGGTCTTCAACGGGGAAGGGTCCGATTTTGGACGGGTTTTGGGTCGGTATGGGGTAATTGGCCGGGTATTTGGGTGTTCAATTGGGCTAGGGGTAATTCCAATTATTTTGGCCCAAAATTTTATTTTCTTGAAATCCTTTTTTCTTTTCAAATTCTCCTTTTTAATTCTTTTTCTTTTCTTTTTCTTTTTTTCTTCATTTTCAAATTTTATTAAATACAAATGAAAAATATAATCTGTTTTAATTCTAAAACTAAATTAAGAAACAAATTTCTCTTTAAAAATTAATTAAGTCCTAAATTAAAAGAAAATTATAACAAATTCTAAAATTAAAAATTTAAAATGCAAAATGAACTATTTTTGTTATTTTTATTTTATTTTTGTAACATTAATCAAATAATTAACCTAAAAATAGAAAATAGGACCCTAAATGTAAATTCAACATATTATTGTATTTTTTATGAATTAAATAAATTAAACATGCACACAAAAATGCAAACAAACACAAAATCATACAATATTCCTAAATACTAAATAATTAAAAGAAAAATCCTAATTTTGGAAATTTTGTAGGAGTAATTCATGCGAGGAGAAAATCATTTTCTCACACTGCACCGCGTTCAGGAATTGAGAAAGAAGTTTGCAAAGATAGAATTCTTACATGTGCCCAAAATTCAGAATGAGTTTGCCGGTGCATTAGCCACTTTGTCATCCATGATTCAACACCCAGATAAGAACTACATTGATCCCATTCCGGTGAGGATCCATAATCAGCCGGCATATTGTGCTCATGTCGAGGAAGAAGCAAATGGAAAGCCTTGGTTCCATGATATCAGAGAATACTTATCAAAAGGGGAATACCCAAAGCATGCAAATCATACCCAGAAACGCACACTCCGGAGATTGTCAAACCATTTCTTCCACAGCGGAGGGAACTTGTACAGAAGAACTCCTAATTTGGGTTTACTGAGATGTGTCGATGCAAAAGAGGCTTCTAAATTAATTGAAGCAATACATGATGGGACCTGTGGTCCGCACATGAATGGTTTCGTCTTGGCTAAAAAGATACTCAGGGCTGGTTACTTCTGGATGACCATGGAGACAAATTGGATTCAGTATGTTCGCAAATGCTTTAAATGTCAAGTGCATGTCGATATGATGAAAGTGCCACCAAATGAGCTCAATGCAACAAGCTCACCTTGGCCATTTGCCGCTTGGGGAATGGATGTTATTGGTCTGATCGAGCCCACGGCTTCAAATGAAAACAGGTTTATTTTGGTAGCCATTGATTACTTCACGAAATGGGTAGAAGCTACATCTTACAAAGTTGTGACCAAGAAAGTCATCGCAGATTTTGTCAAGGATCATATTGTCTGTTGATTCGGAGTTCTTGAGTCCATTATTACCAACAATGCCAGCAATCTCAATAGTGACCTGATGAAAGCTATGTGGAAACCTTCAAAATCATGCACAAGAATTCCACATCCTATAGACCTCAGATGAATGGAGCCGTAGAAGCCGCCAACAAAAACATTAAGAAGATACTAAGGAAAATGATAAAGAACCACAAGAAATGGCATGAGAAATTACCCTTTTCTCTATTGGGGTACCGGACCATGTTTCGCACATCAACCAGGGCAACTCCCTACATGTTAGTTTATGGTACCGAGGTTGTTATCCCAGCCTAGGTGGAGATTCCTTCTTTAAGAGTCCCACAGGAAGCTGAACTCGGTGATGTGGAGTGGATAAGGAGTCGTTATGAACAATTGGCCCTTATCGATGGAAAGAGGAAGAAAGCAGTGTGTCACGGACAACTTTATCAAAATAGAATGTCCAAAGCTTTCAACAAAAGGGTCAAACCAAGACAGTTCGCACCAGGGCAACTGGTATTGAAGAAAATCTTCCCATTTCAAAATGAAGCCAAAGAAAAATTCTCTCCCAACTGGCAAGGTCCATACATGGTCAGAGTACTGACAGGATGAGCACTCATACTTGCATAAATGGATGGAGAAGTCTGGCCAAAACCAATCAATTCAGAGGCAATAAAGAGATACTATGCTTAGATACTCTACAGTTTTTCATTTGATGTAACTGACAACGCTTCAACTGATTCCCATTTAAAAGGGGATACGTCGGCAGCCTTATGTGTTCGGTCATATTATAATAAAATCTTTATTTCCCCCAAGATCAGAAACTGGGGCAGAATTTTGAGAAGGGTCCTCAAAATTCCGGAGCAAGTCTAGCCGACTCCATCCCATGCCAAGAATTCAGTAATCAGTCAAGAACTGGGGCAGAATTTTGAAAAGGATTCTCAAAATTTCGGAGAAGGTTCAGCAGGTTCCACAAATAGTTAAAGATCATCTACGAAACTGGGGCAGAATTTTGAGGAGGACCCCAAAAATTCCAATATGAGATAGCTGCAATGCCTTTGAAATGTGTTACAGTCTCTATTTTTCTTTAAAAAATATTGCATATTTTCAAAAACTCTATTTCCATAAAAGTCAGGTGTCACCCGCGGAACTTGAAAGGCTTTCAAAACGAAGCAAAGTAAGACCAGCAGACGAAAGCACGAATCAACCTCTCCCTCACAGAACTTACAATTTTTCTTTGAGCGCATCACATCTGACGTAACGATAACATCCGCAAATATATGCATGTAGCACGATTACTATCAATTAAGCCACCAGACACCAAATATACATCTCCAGCTAAGACACACACTACTTTTACTTACTACTTGCTCCTACATGAGGCTAATCCTTGCCTCCACATTGCATGAGGCTAATCCTTACCTCCCTATTTGCATTCCTTCACTCTATGAGGCTAATCCCTACCTCCCTACTCACATGAGGCTAATCCTTGCCTCCCTATTTGCATGAGTCTAATCCTTGAATCCATGAGGCTAATCCTTGCCTTCCTATTTTCATGAAGCTAATCCTTGCCTCCCTATTTGCATGAGTCTAATCCTTGACTCCATACCTACATGAGTCTAATCCCTACCTCCATATTTGTATAAGGCTAATCCTTGCCTCCATAACTGCATGAGTCTAATCCTTGACTCCCTACTTTCATGGGGATAATCCTTGCCTCCCTATTTGTATGAGTCTAATCCTTGACTCCATGAGGCTAATCCCTGCCTCCCTACTTGCATGAGGCTAATCCTTGCCACCACATTGCATGAGGCTAATCCTTGCCTCCCTATTTGCATGGGGTTAATCCATGCCTCCCTATTTTCATGAGTCTAATCCTTGACTCCATACCGGCATGAGGCTAATCCTTGCCTCCACATTTGCATGAGGTTAATCCTTGCCTCCATAATTGTATGAGTCTAATCCTTGACTCCCTACTTGCATGGGGCTAATCCTTGCCTCCATATTTGCATGATTCTAATCCTTGGCTCCATGATGCTAATTCCCGCCTCCCTACTTGTATGAGGCTAATCCTTGCCTCCACATTGCACCAGGCTAATACTTGCCTCCCTATTTGCATGAGTCTAATCCTTGACTCTATACCTGCATGAGACTAATCCTTGCCTCCACATTTGCATGAGGCTAATCCTTGCCTCCATAACTACATGAGTCTAATCCTTGAATCCCTACTTGCATGGGGCTAATCCTTGCCTGCCTATTTGTATGAGTCTAATCCTTGACTCCATGAGGCTAATCCTGCCTCCCTACTTGTATGAGGCTAATACTTGCCTCCATATTGCACGAGGTTAATCCTTGCCTCCCTATTTGCATGAGTCTAATCCTCGACTCCATACCTATATAAGTCTAATCCCTTCCTCCACATTTTCTTGAGGCTAATCCTTGCCTTCATAACTGCATGAGTCTAATCATTGACTCCTGCTTGCATGAGCCTAATCATTGCCTCCCTATTTGTGTGAGTCTAATCCTTGACTTCCCACCTGCCCGAGGCTAATCCTTGCCATTATACTTGCATGAGGTTAATCCTTGCCTCCACATTAGCATGGGACTAAGCCTTGTCCCTTTACACAGACATTGCTCTATTTTACTATCTAGTTGCTTTCCAATCGGGCTTAGCTCTGCCCTCTATTTCACAAGACTAAGCCTTGTCTTGTTAACATCATACTATTTGCATATCATGGGTTGAAATATCACCAATCTATCCGAAGGCATCATAGTCTAAAGACATCATCCTCATAGTCGGATGACATCATGCCATGGCCTAAGGATCTCTAAAATTTGCGCATCATTATTCAAAGGCGTTATGGTTCGGAGGCACCATCGTCATGGCCCGAGAGAATCATTTAATGGCCTTAGAATCCCTAACAAAATGATTCATGGCCCATGATATCATGGTCCGAGGACGTCATTCGTAACCATCCAAAGACAATTTTTTTGGTCCAAAGGGAATCTGCATCATGTTTAAATTTTTGCAAATACGTTTGCAGAATCTTTTATCAATAGGCAATCAGTAAGAAACCACTATCCTAGCAGGGGCAATCTCGCTCAAATTCCATCAACCGTCCCGATCTCTAACCATTTAGCATAACCACTTGCGTATCGCGTGTCCATTCTTGTAGTAATTTCATCGGCATACTCCGCGAATGAATCTAGAACTACACATGGCCAGATTCCTGTAAAACAAGGGATATATGGGTAACTTAAAAAATGGAGTCCGGCCTCTGCCTTTCGAAACACCCGTCCGGTGTGATTTCGAGAAAAATCACATTGTATTTGTTACAATCTTTGAGTTTCTAAACAAGTTCTTCTGTCTCTACTTGGGTTTTTTCTGAAACCCTAACTTTTTGCTTACATATCCTAGATCTGTACTATTTTTTAATGATTCAAGTCTGTTCCTTTGAGGTTTTACATGAAACTTAAATCTCTTTTACAAAATCACAGTTGTTTTTACCTTCTTCTAAAGTTAGGGTTTTTCGGAACTTCTTCTACACTTTGTTTAAATTGATTCTTTATGTTTGAACTTCTATCCTTTGCATATCTAAAATGATTCTATGTTTTCACAGCCTTTTGAACTCGCCTATGTTAAAATCCCTAATATCTCTAGATCTTTTCTTGTATGGTTCTGTATGTTAGTATGACTACTCGATTCTTGTCAAGTTTCTATGGTTACCTTGTTCCGAATATATTCTTACTGAGTTCCTAGCCTAACTTATACCACCTCTATGTGATTATGTTCATCTTGATTGTTCAAAACTTGCTTTTTTCTATCGATATTATTGATCCTGCCTGTTTGCTATGTCTAATTGTTCTTACTCTATTTATATATTGAGTATGGAATCCTAATTTCCTCTTGACTGATTCTGATTTCCTTATTTTTATGGTTTGATTGAAAAATCTTCATTAACTGATTCTCCTACCATATTTGCTATAGTACTTTATTCTTACTGAACCATTTCCTTAATTGGAGTTTTCTAAACTTAGCCCTAATTGCTTACCCTATACTTACTGAATTTGATTCTTTCCTTATTAGTCATATATTGATTTCTTGCCATATATGCTTCTTGTTCTTACTGTTTGAATTAATTTCCTTAACTTAAGGGAGTACCTTTTCTGACTTTGCTCTAATTGATTCTGAGTTCCATAATTACTATACAACTATGATTCTTACCTTATTTCTATATAATTTCGAACTACTATCTGCTCCCCCTTGTGCTATTTGCTACTACTCTAAGTTAGCCTGCTGCAAGCCAAGGCTAACCATTGTGTTCTCATGTTCTTTCATTGTTGCTTACTATCCTCTTTTCTAGTATATTCTAATTTCAATTCAAAATTCCAACAACAATATGGTTCTTTTATTCTTTAAGTTTATCCTATTTCTAGTTTCCTTCTATTTATGATTTTATTGTGAAATTTGTAGTTGATGTTTACATTATTACGTACTCCCCTCCCTTAACATCAGTATATTACCCCTCTGTGTGTTTCTGAGCATATCTATACCAATTATCACTTACTTGCTATGTGCTTACCATCATATGTTCATGCACCCCCAAATCCCTATCACCCATGTATATGAGTTTGTTCTTTTGTGTGGTTTTGTGACTGTCTGGTCAGCTGCTTCTGAGCATGTCTATACCAATTCCTATATCTTTGCTCAATTATGTATCCTATGTATCCCCAAACCCTTTGACCCCTGTTTGTGACTACTAAGCTTTCCTGGATGCTCTGACTCCCGGATGTGTATGAATATGTCCTAAGGTGTTATGTTTGGACTTATGTTCATTTCTTTAGTCTCTTTTCAAACAGTCTCTGTGTTTTATTAAATTACTTTCAAATAGACTTCCCTTTTAATACAGTTTTTCACTAAAACCTTTAGCTTGTGTCAAGCACTTTCATTTTACTCCTAGGTTAATAAGTTCTGCCCCCTCTAGTATGTATACTGCCTTGGGATCTCCTTGAGAACCCTCTGAACTCTAGCATACCGAGGCTGGACTTTCCACACTGCACTTATTCAATTTCTGGTTACCAAGTCTATATGTAAGCACTACCCAGGATCCTTGAGATCCTTAGGGAACTTTGATGCACCTAGACTATGACATTGTCTATAGAATTGAGGCATCTGAGGCCATTGGAGACTTTGGGAATATGGGCCTAATCGAAGGCTCCCTATAAAATAGTTTATTATTTTCCTATTTACTTATGTAATTAATTCATTGGTTTGTAATAACTTGTAAACAAATATTGGGGTATTTAGTAAAACGGATGGGTAGATACATATTTTATGGGGTAACACGGGTAGAAATCATGCTTATATGACTTCATGTTTAAATCTGATTGCTTTACCAAGTAGAAATCATGTTTATAGGGATTTACATCTTGTCATGTTTAGAAACCATGTCCATAGGTTTCAAATAATTCCGTAATAGAAATCATGTTTGCAAGTCTTAAAATTAGCTTAACTAATAGATGTCATGCCTATAGGAATCGATCCAAATTATGTTATAACAAGCGTTATGTATGTTTCCATACCTGCAAGTCTTTAAAATCAGTATTAAACTTAGATATCATGCCTATAGGAACCGTACTCGAAATTTTGCCTGTCAATCCAAACTAGTCTAATAATTCAACTTAGTCCACACTTAGTTCACTTCTGAACTGGTTTAATTAAGCAACTTGTATTTCCTGAAACAAGTTCTTTGAAACTGTCTTACTCTACCGATAGACAGCATGCCTGTAGGTATTAAAGAAGTCTATTTCAAAACCTACTTTGTTTCAGTATATAAATGTAGTCATCAGTACTTTGGGTACATGCAAGCCTTAGGGAATTTTCAAAACTGCAACTTTGAAATTGTTTCTATTGCTTAACGTGTTTCTGATCCTAACAGGTTTTAAAAAGAAAATCCATAGGCAAATGCTAGGGTTATTATTCCTGAGTTTATAAAAAATAAAAATGCTTGTCTTCTGCATATTCACCTAGACATCATGCCTTAAGATATTGTCTAATAAAAGCCCTTAATTGTGCTTGAGTCGTGTTGTTTATGTGCTTGTTTGAGGAGGAAACTTTGAGCCTCTAATTGCTCCCTTTTATGTGTTGAAAGTCCTAAGTATTTTGCTTGTCACCTTAGAATTTTCACCTTTTAAAACCTTAGGGTTCCGTCTAGAACCACCTATAGGTAGAGGTCCTAACTCCCTCCAGGACCATTAAGAAGGGACGAGTAGCAGTACGCAACAGAGATTACTGACCAAACACTCGTTTTGCATGATCAATAAGCGGATGAGAATGGTAGATATAGGATATGATGACTACGCATTAATGTCACGTGCAGCCCTTTATCGAGGAGTTTTTACCGGATATTGTGTGGGGTGATCCTATAGGCTAACCAACTTAGGACCCCTCCTTTACTAAAATTTCCTTTTATTTAAACCTTTGTTTTTACAATTTATCCAAATATTTATCTTATTACTTGAGTTATTTAACGTGCTTTACTTGCAACTTATTTGATCCAACTGTTTATTTGTAATGGACTAATTTGTGAATTTAAGTTCGGCCACAGTTATGGACCAAGAGGGGTGCCTAATACCTTCTCTTCGAGGTTACTTCGAGCCCTTACCCTAATCTTTGGTAACGCAAACCAATCCAAGATTTAATCACTCTAGGTGCCCTAACGAACCATAATCCGTTAGGTGGCGACTCTTCAAATACCCAATTCCCAAAAGAAAATGAGTCATTACACCCCGTGAATATCGAAACCCAGACCTCTCTCTGCGAGGAGGGAAAGAAGGGGGCGCGACAATCATTTTCCATATATTGTAATCGAACTATGCATTAACCTGATTCTATTTGGATACGTAGGCTGCCTGAATCAGGCTTGGTCATCTTCATGATATTTCATCATAACCTACGAACTACATTCAAATCCGATTCCGTCTTGAATACGTAGGCAACCTAAAAGGGTTCGGTCTTAACCCTAGGAAAACCTTTGTAATGAATTAGTTCAAATTAGGACGTAGTCACGACAGCAAGAGGCAACATTGTCAGAAGTATCATGGAAGATCGAGATCAACAGGATATACATATATATATGACTTTTTCCATCAATCGTAGTTCGCGGCGCAATCATGTCAAAGACTGGGGCAAACCAACACTGTGGTCGACACAAACCAACTTCCCCGCCCCCACTAAGAAATTTTCTTTGAGAGCATAGTCAACATGGAGCAAGGAAGCATTAAGACCACACTGGGGAAAATGACAAACTAGCCACTTGCCTTAGATTATCTCTCTTTCTCCTTTACTTGAATTTTTTGCTACAATTAAAGCTAACCAGTCCTTTTGTAGGTACCTCAAAATTATACAACTGATACGGAAAAATCTGTACATAGAGAATCGCTTGCTCAAACAATCGGAGCACATTGTACAAAACGAGCCGTCAAGTTCACCAATTCAAGTATTGTATATAGCAAACTGCCTGCTCAAGTAATCAGAGTATCATGTACAAACGAGCCGTCAACTTCACCAATTGAAGTCCTGAATATAGCAAATTCCAGCTCGATTAATCAGAGCTCCCTGTACAAATAGAATGTCGGCTTCGCCAACCATAGCCGTGTATATAGCAAACTTCAAACTTCACCAACAAAACAATTCGCATCGCTGCTCCATCTCAACGAAACACTAGAATAGACAATCGCAAACCTCATCATCGATGTTCTACCAATAGATAGTCCCAATTTAGTTTCGCAGTTAAGAGTATCTCTTGGTCATGCTTTTATTTCATTTACTATTACTTTGAATTTTTTAACATTTTGCTCATGCATCTCCAGGCATGAATACGGTCAGTCACTCCCAAGTGAAGATTACCTTACATCTCAGTGCAAAGCTCTCCAACAAGCAGAGACGCACTCTACCAATCAAGCTCTCTCGACAAGCAGAGATATTTCTTAGTGCAAAGCTCTCCCAACAAGTGGTGACGCACTTTACCAATCAAAGCTCTCCCAACAAGCGGAGAAAATTTTCAAATGCTTCGACAACTGCGGAATGGTACATAGCCCGACTAACAAATCGAGTCAAGATCAAGTATCACATCCTCCCAATCCCAAATAACGGCTCTCCGAAAGCCAGTCATCACCATTCTTGCATCATTTATATCGCATCTTAATATATGATGCATTATTGTATATTGATATGCTTGTATTTTATTTGTTTTGTAGGAACAAGCACCGCAACGTGGAACTTTTTCTTAGCAGCAGACCAAACTACAATGCTATGGAGACAACTAATCCAGTAGCGGGCCTAAGATCCCAGCTCAAGACGATCAGTGGAACACAAAACTTCCAAATCCTTCAAATCAAACCGCAAAATTAAAGCTATCATCAATGTCCAATCTTCATGTCTTGCTGGATCATCATAATACGATACTAGGGAAATTCTTGCGAGTTTCGCTTTCCCAAAATCTCTACTCCAGAACTACATGAGGTTCGATCCTTGTTAAGCCCGATGTATATAAGCATTTCAAAGGTATACTTCAGCCCCAATATTTCCAAATCTTTCTAGATTCTTCCTTAACTCAAATCGGCAATTCACCATTCCCAACTCCTGCAATACTTGGCTAAAGGTCGGGACAAAATTGGCTTTGGTTCAATTTCTTTGCCCGAAAACTCTTTCATCGTCTCCAGTAAAAGAGGGGCAGTTGTTGATGGTCAATTTTGACCTACCCCTTTTAAACTAATATATTTATACTTAATAATTTACAATAAATATTTTTAAAGTATTTTTTAGTAATGAATATCTATTTTTCACAAACTAACCAATCATTAGTATTAAAATTAATC
This sequence comes from Nicotiana glauca, assembly GCA_026770625.1. Classification (NCBI taxonomy): domain Eukaryota; kingdom Viridiplantae; phylum Streptophyta; class Magnoliopsida; order Solanales; family Solanaceae; genus Nicotiana; species Nicotiana glauca. The sequence goes on along the minus strand of MU744681.1, from coordinate 81,466 downwards.
ACATAACACTGATATTATGTAGTTACAAATATATTTACCACTTTAGGATTATTAAAATAATTTATATACCTAGGTTCTATAATTAATTTAATATATTAATCTTTAATTTCGGGTTAATTAGATTACTATGTGAAAATTCAAAAATTAGCAATATAATTTAGGAGAATAAAGTATTTTACAAATAATTAATTGCAATAAATAGCAGTATTTAATAACTATAATTTTACTATATTTTATTAAAAATATATAGGTTTATTTAAATTAGTTTCAAAAGGGGTAAAAGGCTAAAGGGTTATAATTGCAATTCCTTAATTAAATATAGAGTGACTATTCGTTCAATAAATTTCAGCCCAATTATCAAGCCCAAAGCCAAATCTAACCAGAACCAATCCCCTTCTCTCCACCTTGGCAATCTCCGCGTCTCCTCCTCTGGACAAATGAGATCACGCTATTTCACCCATCTCCCACCTTCACACAAGAAACACATCTAATCTGGACCATTAATTATGTGCTTTATATTTTTAAATCCTTTTCAACTCTGTATTTTATCTGCTTAGTATACAGGACTCATTACAACTGTTTTGCAAATATGGCTACATATATTCATGATATCAGATAAATTTCAAGCAACTCGATGCAATGATATATCAAAGTTAGAGTTGTTCGAATGTGGATAATCCCGGATCGATTTAAGCCTGAAATACCATATTCGTTAGAATTGGCTTTACAGAATTCGAAGGTAATATATTCAACTTTTACTTAGTTTTAACGTTTTGCTTCTCTACAATATTTTTGTTTTTATTTCTAAAAGTATGATTAACAATTCATGTCATAAGAAAAGTATATATTGAATAACACACTTCAAAGAGTTGAATCATTTGCAATAAATTTTCAAATTATGAAATATCTTACAATTGTAAAAGGTCAATTTTGAACTTAAAGAGAGAGGAATGTTGCATACCACATTTACTTGGTCTTCCATATTACCACTACCCTATGAAGATGAATTGTGGTGAAATTGATTAATAGTTGAGTAATCGAAGTTTCTAGAGAAATTCTAGGTACTCGAATATGAGTTCTAAAATAATGTTCTATTGATCGGCTTAACCTACATAGGCCTAATCCTGTTAGTTCTCTTTTAGTTCCAAATATATTATGCATACTGTAACGACCCGACCGGTCGTTTTGAGTACCAGCGCTCCTTTCAGCAGTCGGAGGTCATGAACAGCTTCACTTCAGGTATTATGACTTGTGCGCGTGGTCGGAATTAAATATCAAGAAGTCCAGAGTTGATTTGGGAAGAGAATTCTCATTTCGAAAGCTTAAAATTAAAAGAACGAGCTAGGATTTGAATTTCAAGTAAACGACCTCGGAATCGGGATCTGAAGGTTCCAGCAGGTTCGTATGATGATTTCAGACTTGGGCATATGCCCGGATTGGGTTTTGAATAACCCGGGAGCGTTTTGGCACCTATTGTGGAAGACAGTAATTTAGAAGAAATTTCATAAGTTTGGTTTGAAGTGCATATCGGTTTTATCAATGCCCGTTTGGAATTTCGAGACTGTGAATAGCTCCGTATAGTGATTCTGGAGTTGGGGGCACGATCGGAAGTGAATTCGGAGGTCCGTAGACCATTTTGAAGCCATTTGGCTAAAGATAGAAAGTTGAAGGTTTTCGGAGAGTCTGATCGGGATATCGGGGTCGGAATCCAATTCCGGAAGTTGGAGTAGGTCCGTAATGTCAAATACGACTTGTGTACAAAATTTGAAGTCAATCGGACGTGTTTTGATGGGTTTAAACATCTCAAATAGAAGTTGAAACTTCAAAGTTCATAAAGCTTGAATTTGGGATATAATTCGTGATTTTAGCGTTGTTTGATGTGATTTGAAGCCTCGAGCAAGTCCGGAATGTGTTTTGGGATTGGTTGGTATGTTTGGTTGGGGTCCCGGGGGCCTCGGGTGGAATTCGGGAGGTTAACGGATCAAAATTTGGATATTTGAAAAGGGGCATCAGCTGCTTCTGTCAAAACCGATTCTGCGGCTCTTGGACCGCAGAAGCGAGACCGCAGAAGCGAGACCGCAGAAGCGGTCTTGTGATCGTGGAAGCAGAAGGGGCCAGGTCCTGGGGAAACCGCAGAAGCGGACCCCAAGACCGCAGAAGCGGTAGGCCCAAACCGCAGAAGCGGTTCTATTTCCGCTTATGCGGACT
>MU744681.1:0-30810 GCA_026770625.1 Nicotiana glauca | reverse complement strand
CTTTAAAATTTCAAACTTCTATTCCCGATGTTTAAACCTATCAAAACACGTCCGATTGACCTCAAATTTTGCACACAAGTCATATTTGTTATTATGGACCTACTCCAACTTCCAGAATTTGATTCCGACCCCGATATCAAAAAGTCAACCCCCCGGTCAAACTCTCCAAAAACTTTCAACTTTCTATCTTTAGCCAAATGGCCTCAAAATGGTCTACGGACCTCCGAATTCACTTCCGATCGCGCCCCCAACTCCAGAATCACTATATAGTGCTACCCCCAGTCTTGAAATTCCAAACGGATATCGATAACACTGAAATGCTCTTCAAGTCAAACTTATGAAATTTCTTCTAAATTGATAACTTCCACATTATGCGTCAAAACGCTCCCGGGTTATCCAAAATCCGATCTGGGCATACGCCCAAGTCCGAAATCATCATACAAACCTGCTGGGACTTCCAGATCCCGATTCCGAGGTCGTTTACTAAAAATTCTAATCCTAGTTCATTCTTTCAACTTTAAGCTTCCGAAATGAGAATTCTCTTCCCAAATCAACTTCGAATTTCCCGAAATCAAATTCTGATCACGCATACAAGTCATAATACCTGAAATGAAGCTGTTCATGGCCTCTGAATGCTGAACGCAGTGTTGGTACTCAAAACGACCGGTCGGGTCGTTACAAAATTAGTTAGTGATTAATCTTTGCGCCGCTAATTATAACTTATTCATCTCATACACTCACCTTCTTAAAGATTTTTGAATTTGAGGCTCCAATCAAAAACAGCGACCCGTTTTCAAAGGAAATTAAAAAAAGAATTGTTGGTCTTTGCTAACAAGGAATCAAACCAGATTTTTCATGAAAACATTAATGTACGATCACCCAAATGAATTTTTAAAGATTCGACTTCTTCAAAAATATTAGAATCACTTGTTTTTATGTACATCTTTAGAAATTATACAAGTATCTATTCTTCAAAGTAATTACTTTCATAACTTAATAATTATATGCCTTAAAAAATAGACTACCGTCAAACTCTCCTAACCTTCAATAAAGACCCCTCTTAAGTCTACATATACACTCCTTTTAATATATAGTTAGTCATACCTTAGTAGTAATTAAGCATAGTATAAATAACTAATTCTTTAAAATTAGTCTAAGACGTATGGAGCTACCTCAAGTAGATCTTAAGGGGTGCCTAACACCTTCCCCTTAGAGGAACAAGAACTCACTAGTTTGCAGACCTGTAAGGAATATAACTTAGTAATTAAATAGGTACCCTAGTATACCTTTAAGTATTAGGTGGACTCTCTTTCATCAACAATGGAGAAACCACAAGTTGAATCCTGCCTTGACTAGTTCAAAATAGGGTGCAACACCCGTAAAATAGTACAATTGAATTTATAACATGGTTTATAGACAAGTGAATCGAATTGATCCCAAAATGATGAATAAATTATATACAATACAAGAGTTAGTGTTGCAATCGAGATAAGACATCAAACAACTTGGTTCTGGGAGCAAGGCTTCTGAAGACAACAATAAGAATATTGATAGACAGAAAATAAAGTATTATCGAGCTTAGAATAATGTGTAGCATAAGTTGTCGTAAAAATCGTGTCTTACAATGGCCGTTGAGGTCACTATTTATAGCTACACCTAGGGAACAAGGTCATAGAATCAAGTCCCTCTTAAATGACAATTATGAGGGTCATTGATGAATGTATAACGACATGCTATGAATGCCAAAATTCTCTATAACGGATTGTGTATTTAGTAATGAGGAATATTCTTCATTGAATATGTTGGGTGATAAATATTCGTTTGCCCTCGTTAGCAATGTTCCCTTCGGGGTTCGCCCGATGCCAATCGAAGTTGTTGTCCTTGGTCTTGGTTCCGACTTGCTTCGTTTTCCGTTTGTCCCTGGTTTCACGTATCGCTCTATTATTCGATTATTTAATATGAATCAATTTTACCCTATGGAGTAATGCTTTTAATCAGCTGTTTCAACAATTATATTCAAATTTCGTAAATGTTTATTTTATAAAATTACTTTTTATCGCTTGAAACTTATTGTTTCGTATAAACAATTTTACCTATACAAAAACTTGGAGTTCGGAATCAAAATGATGCAAAAAACTCTTTTTGTTACGAAAATGAGTACTACAAACTAAAATTGACCTGGTTAATTTCATGCGTTATATAGGGCCTTTACCCGATGTCTCAAGTTAACGACCGTTGGCGTTATACTAGTTTTTTGAGTCATTTTTGTTCCAAACACTGCATACTTATACTACGATTTGTCTGTAATGTGCTATACTTCTATTTTTTGTTAGGTATAAAGTCAAAAGCATTGCTGGGAGGGAGCGTTCTAATGTACAGATCCCACTGACTTTTTGTTTTTTTCATGACGTTTCTTTTAATTTTGCTTTCTCCTCTGCTTCCCCAATTAATACAAATCTTATGGCTGTCTAAATACCGCTTACAGTTAAAGAGTCTGCCTTTGATGAGATAATTCATGTTTGATAATATTAAACCATAACTAAAAGAGTTTTTGATTAAGATAATGTAATTAGTGCTAAACAAGAAAGGATTTATTGAACTGTTAAAAGTCAAACTTACAAATAACACCTCAATTTCAAAACAGCAGATCAAATAACACCCTATAAATTCATGATTACTTCTTTCCACAATGAACCATGTGACTGTTCAATTTTATTTGTGCACTATTGATTTTGATACCCTTCAAGAAATAATAAATAAGTACATAATTTACCATGATACGCATATTAATTGGTGTATAGTTTTAATAAATTTGAATATGATTTGAAATGAGGAATTGTAACGACCCGACCGGTCATTTCGAGAGTTGTAGCCCCGTTCCCATTTACTGCTCCTTTTGTGCTCTACAGCTGTAATATGACTTATGGGGTTAGTTGATTCGGGTTTGGAGAGATTTCAGAGTAAATTAAGACACATAGGCCTCATTTGTTTGCATTTAATGGAGGTCTGAATCTTAATCATTCAGATATCAGACATTAAGTGCATTTATTTTTAAAGTCTGAATATTATTCAGATCTTAATCATTAAGTGTGTTTGTTTTTCTTTTTACTTCACAACCACTTAATGGGTCTGAATAGGTCTGTATGATTAAGATCTATAACAGAAACTTAATTTGATTAAGATGCTATCACATATTCATTATTAACTGCCGTCACCACCTACCATTATCAACTACCACCATGCTACCACCACCACCACAACAACATCATCCTCAATCATAGCCGCCGCCATTATCAACCATCACCACCCACTATCCCCATCACTCCGACCAATATCATTCTCAGTCACAATCAACACTCATCCACCTCAACTACAACAACAGACCACCCAATCACCATCAACAACTACAGCCGGTACAGCCTATCTTATAACCTACCACCACCTTCCTTAGTCACAACTATTATCACCACCCATCATTATTAACTATCACCCCCCACCACCAACATCCTCAATCATAATCGCCACCACTACCAATCACTGCAAGCTACTAGCATGAACCACCATCATCAACCAAAACTACCACCAACCACCAACTCTAGTCGACATTCACCCGTTAGCCATCACCATCAATAACTATCACATTTTAAAAAATTATACTCCCACCGTTTCAATTTATGTGAACCTATTTTTTTTTTAGTATGTGCCAAAAAGAATGGCCCCTTTTCTTATTTGGAAATAATTTACCTTTACAGAATGATTTATAGCCATACAAAATATATGTGACTCATTTTACATCACAAGATCAAAAGTATTCTCTCTTTTCTTAAACTACGTACCCAATCAAATGGATTCACATAAATTGAAACGGAGGGAGTATATTTTATTGATAGAATATTAGATTAGTTAGTATTTCATTTGAATTTTATGTTTATTAATTTTCAAATAAAGATAAATTTTATACATTCAGATGTTAAAAATCAAAAAGTCCTAATTATTTATATTCAGATCTTAATACATATCTTAATATATCAGATGTGTATTCACATTCAGATGTCTTAATTTATAAAAAAAACAAATGAGGCCTTAGTCTCTTAATTGAAAGCTTAAGTTGGAAAGTTGACTGGATGTTGACTTATGTGTAAACGACTTCGGATTTGAATTTTGATGGTTTCGTTAGCTCTGTTAGGTGATTTTAGACTTTGGCGCGTGTTTGAATTGTGATTTGGAGGTCCATAGTAGAATTAGGCTTGAAATAACGAAAGTTAGAATATTGAAAAATTTGACCGGGAGTGGACTTTTTGATATCAGAGTCGGATTGGATTTTTGGAAGTTAGAGTAGGTTCGTGGTCTCAATTATGAGTTGTGTGCAAAATTTGAGGTCAATAGGACATGATTTGATAAGTTTCGACGTCAATTGTAGAATTTTGAAATTTCAAAGTTCATTATGCTTGAATCCGAGAGCAATTAATATTTTTGATGTTTGAGGTGATTTGAGTATTCGACTAAGTTCGTATGATATTTTTAATACGTGTTGGTAGGTTTGATTGAGGTGCCGGTGTCACGATCCAGATTTCCAACCTCGAGAGTTGTGATGGCGCCTACTCGTGAAAGCTAGGCAAGCCGAGTGTTACAGATTTGATTAACCTTTTTCCTTAACCTCTAACATTTACAAGTCAATATATGATCAACAGCGGAATACAAATGTGGAAGACAAAATTTAACAATTTAACATAATAAAAATGCGATTCCACAGAAATAATCCACCCAGAACTGATGTCACAATCTCACGGACATCTAGGAATACTACAAATAGGGTTTGAACAAAGAAAATACATGCATGTCATTGAATAAGTAAGAACAGAAGGAAATAGAATAGAAGGGGACGTTAAGGCCTGCAGACATCTGTAGGACTACCTCGGATCTCCGCTGGACTGAAGGAAGCAACCTCACTGTGGTCCAAATGCTCTAGTACCGAGATCTGCACACAGTGTAGCGTGTATTATCGGCACAACAGACCCCATGTGCTGGTAAGTGTCGAGTCTAACCTTACAAAGTGGTGACGAGGCTAGGACAAGATTAACAAATAAACATGTGTTGTTAAATCATATACAACAAATAATAATAACAGAAACTAGCAGTTAAAGATGGGAAAGGGGGAACATGCTGCGGGGAATATCAAGTACTAACAGAATTTCAGTAGAGAAGCATAAAGAACACCAAAATTTCATATCAGCAAGAATAAGGAAAATAGTAACAAGTGCATGATATCACCCTTCGTGTTTTTGCTCTCGTTCTCACCATAAGAATCAATTGATTCGGCACAGCATCACCCTTCGTATTTTTACCTCACATAATCATCGCACGGCACTATCCTTCGTGCATTATCACTCATATCATGGCACGTTATCACCCTTCGTGCTTTTACATTTACAATATCAAGCACGGCATCACCCTTCGTGCATTAACACTCACAGTATCACACATAACATCACCATTAGTGCTTTACACGCTTCCTTACCCAAGCAACAACCACAAAGCAATTCGGGTAAGGGAATTAATAAATCACAATAGAATCTCGTCAAGAGAACAATAGTATAACAATAATATCCCGGCAAGGAAAATAATATCATAAGCAATAACATCCCGGCAAGGGAAACAATATCATAAATGAATAATAACATCCCGACAAGGGAATCAACAATACATCTCATCTCATTTTCACAATCACTTCACAACATAAATCTCAACTTGAGTCAATGCTCCACAATGGTCAGTTACTTAGAATACTTTCATAAGACTTGTTCAACATTGATAATCATCATATTAAGCACGTACAGTACATAACGGAGTCACAACAATCATTGTATAAGACTCACCAGCATGCTTGACATCAACGTATAGATACTCATCACCACACATATATGTTGCACTCAATAATTAACACATGACAAATACGACCACAACTTCTATTCCCTTAAGCTAAGGTTAGACCAAACACTTATCTCGAATTCACGGACAAGATTAAGCTTCAACTACCGATTTACCTTGTGAGCACGTGATTTTTGCCCTACATGAAAATAACTCCTAAAAAATAGACCAAAATAATTTTAATTGATTTTTAGGTATTTTTTTTATTTAGTTGCATTTCATGCATTTTTAATATTTTTTTTAAAATCATAGAAAAATCATAAAAAAAAGTGTCACATTTTAATTTCATGTCACCTTAGGTTTAATTTACATTTAGGAATAAATTACATTGAGTTAATTGTGCTATTAATCAAAAATCACAAAAAATAATCATTTTTACATAGTTAAATAATTAGCTTAATTTTATAATTTGAATTAATTTAGGAATTTAGTTTAGGTTTTTAATTAATTAAAGAAAGAAAAGAACAACAAAAAGAAGTGGAAAGTGAAAAGGCTTGGTCTTAAATTCAAATTGGCCAAATATTTGAAAAAAATCAAATTTTTCCCCCAAAAGACCTTCCCAAAATATTTTTCCCCAAAAACCTTCCCCAAAATATTTTTCCCCCAAAAAACTACCCCCACACAGAAGACCCATGACATTAAATACATAAACAAAAATATAAAAAAAAACGAAGAGTTTAAAAATTGAACAAAAAGTAACGCCTGGAAAAGTCTGAGCGCCGCTTTTCATCAACGAGGGCTTCCCCCAGTGATCTTCTTCTTCGACGAACCAAACGATCCCCTTCCTGAATATCCCAGAGAACACCCCAAAAGAAAACCAGTCCACCCCCCCTGAACCTCTGTGTCGCCGACCTTCAATTTCACTGTCACCATTGTTCACCGGCGACCAACTGCGACTACAACGACCTCATTCCCTGAAACCAGCTGACCCTTCTCCATCATCTCCTTTAGCTTACAGCACTCCAAAACTAGTTACGAACATGATCACTGTCGAGGTCACATGTGAGGTTGCCATTTGATGGTTCCATTTCCGGTCAAAGGTTGCCGACCAAATTTCTGGAATAAAAGCGTTTGAGGTTCGTTCGACGCTTCGATTTGGTTCGTGGTTTTTGCTTGATTTTATAGCTGTCCTTAATTGAACTGTGGAACCAAGTTTTGTATCCGTCGATTCGATATTGAGAATGAGCTTCGGCTAAACAGGTCCCTTTTCTACTCTTCTGTTTTTATTTGATTACACTTGGAGCAAATAGATTATTGTTTGGATTGCGTCGTTAGTGATTTCTGAAAGTTTGTTTAATTTTTGTGTCATTTAGTATTATGTTATGTTCCCTTTGAGTATTGTTTCCTAGCAAACCCCTGTTTGAATGTGTTTGGAGTGCCCAATTTCTGGATTGCCATGACTCGGTTGGCTTTATATTTCATGATGATGCAAAGAAATTAGATAGAGGTGCTCAGAATCGTTATTAGAAGCAGTCACCTATGGTTGCTTCCTCTCTAGCTCACTTCTTCTATTTTATTCATTTTGGAGGTTTGTTTCAGTGGTTCAACTGTTGCATAGTGTTTTCCATCTAAAATATTATTTTTGGAGCAATCTGATTGTCTCCTTCATCAAAAGCTCCAAGAGCTATAATCAAATTCGGACTAGAACAGGAACCCCCCATCCCCACGTCGATTTTCTGCCATAACATACAGCCGTTGCTTTTTCTTTAAAGATGAAACAAAGTGAGAGTCCTATTAGACGCATGAATTAGCTGGAATTTTCTTGTTTTGATGGAAAGGTTATCATTTTATTTTATTTCGTTTTGCTTGAAGTGCTGTGTTTGGAAAATGCTTTTAAGTGTTAAGAGTATTGCTGAAATGTTAATAGGCATAAGCAATGATTAATCAGATCATCTAATCAATAGGAAAGACAAGTTTGTGTAATAAGCGTAATTGAGTTGACTTTAATTGATGGAACGTCTATTTAAATACCAGGTTAGCATAATTAAAGTTTGAATTCCTTTTTCTTATCGTGATTTACCTTACTGTAATTGAGAAATGAAGCCATTGATTTGTATTCATCATATTTGGGACTGAGCTATCAATGAAGCAACTTATGAACATCCGTAGTTGTTTTAGTTGAGTAAAACCCTTTAAAAATTATATTAGGAATATGGGGGTTAAATTTGCAATATGAATTTAGGCTTTCGAGTTAGGTAGCGGGTTCAAATTAAGAGGGTCCTCCCTTTTGTTTGAATTCGAACTTGAACTCGAGGCCCGAATTTATAAATAAAAATTAATTAGGCCCTTTTAGAGACAAAACAAAAGAAATAGAAAATTATAGTTTGCTTTAGGACGGTCTTTTAATAAAAAAATGAGACGAGCCTCGCCAAACCAAATACAAATTGCGGGGCCCTCATTAACTGCTTAATTAAAAATACTTAGCATTTGGAGCGTGCCGTTTAGCGAATTTTACGGCCCTTCGCAAAGTTAAAAAGACGTTAGTCGCTTTAGGCGCGTTTTAATAATATTACCTTCTTAAATACGGGTTCACATTTATGTGATCCAAATCTAAATATCAACGAAGTTGAAATGTGTTGACAACCACGAGTGCACTGGTGCGACGTGGTTCGAGACGCATTTTCACGACGTTGTAATTCTTATTAAAATAAAAATAAAAGCGGATTATTAATAAAAGGCGCATAGGTTAGAACATGTTTTGAAATCAGATAAAATCAAATACAACAGTTGAGCGACCGTGCTGGAACCACGGAATCGGGGAATGCCTAACACCTTCTCCCGGGTTAACAGAATTCCTTACTCGGATTTCTGGTTCGCGGACTGTTAACAGAGTCATAATTTCCTCGGTTTGGGATTCAACCGGTGACTTGGGACACCATAAATTTCCCAAGTGGCGACTCTGAATCTTAATAACAAATCCCGTTCCGATTGTCTTTTGATTGGAAAAACTCCTTTATGCCCTTTCGGGGGTGTAACTAAAAAGGAGGTGTGACATACCTCTCGGTTCCACTTCCAATTCGCTTGTATCTAGTCACAATTTACTTAATAACATTAATATATGTTAAATAAACCAATTATAATGCATGAAAATAGATTTCCATTGACTTCCCCAAAATGTAAAGAAATCAACCCCGAGCCCGCTTGGTCCTAACCTAAAATTTGGACCAAAACCCAATTAACCAATCAGCCCAAGCTTGGATATACAATTGATTTTAGAATTCGACCTCAATTTGAGGTCTAAATCCCCAAATTTTGATATTCCTAAGTTCTACTCAAATTTTAACGTTTTGCTCATGTAGCTTCAGGCATGAATACGGTTTTGGTCGGTCACTCCCAAGCGAAGATTACCTTATATCTCAATGCAAAGATCTCCAACAAGCGGAGACGCACTCCACCAATCAAGCTCTCCCGACAAGCGGAGACATTTCTTAGTGCAAAGCTCTCCCAACAAGCGGAGACGCACTTTACCAATCAAGCTCTCCCAACAAGCGGAGACAAATTTCAAATGCTTCGACCCACTATCCCCACCACTCCAACCAATATCATTCTTACCCATAATCAACACTCATCCACCCCAACTACCACAACAGACCACCCCATTACCATCAACAATTACAGCCGGTACTGCCTATCTTATAACCTACCACCACCCACCTACCACCTTTCTCAGTCACAACTATTATCACCACCTGCCATTATTAACTATCACCACCCACCACCAACATCCTCAATCATAATCTCCATCACTACCAATCACTACTAGCTACTAGCATGAACCACCATCATCAACCAAAGCTACTTCTAACCACCAAATTTAGTCGACATTCACCCATTAGCCATCACCACCAACAACTATAATACTTTAAACAACTACATATTTTATTGATAGAATATTAGATTAGTTAGTATTTTATTTGAATTTTATGTTTATTAATTTTCAAATAAAGATAAATTTTATACATTCAGATGTTAAAAATCAAACAGTCTTAGTTATTTCTATTCAGATCTTAATACACATCTTGATATTCAGATGTGTATTCAGATTCAGATGTCTTAATTTTAAAAAAAAACAAATGAGGCCTTAGTCTCTTAATTGAAAGCTTAAGTTGGAAAAGTTAACCGGATGTTGACTTATCTGTAAACGACTTCGGATTTGAATTTTGATGGTTTCTTTAGCTCTTTTAGGTATTTTAGACTTCGGAGCGTCTTCGAATTGTGATTTGGAGGTCCATAGTAGAATTAGGCTTGAAATGACGAAAGTTGGAATATTGGAAAGTTTGATCGGGAGTGGACTTTTTGCTATCGGGGTCAGATTGGATTTCTGGAAGTTGGAGTAGGTTCGTGGTCTCATTTATGAGTTGTGTGCAAAATTTGAGGTCAATCGGATGTGATTTGATAGGTTTCGATATCAATTGTAGAATTTTAAAATTTCAAAGTTCATCAGGCTTGAATCCGAGTGCAATTCGTATTTTTGATATTATTTGAGGTGATTTGAGTATTCGACCAAGTTTGTATGATGTTTTTAATACGTTTTGGTATGTTTGGTTGAGGTCCCGATGTCACGACCCATATTTTCCAACCTCGGGAGTTGTGATGGCGCCTACTCGTGAAAGCTAGGCAAGCCGAGTGTTACAGATTTTATTACCCCTTTTCCTTAAGCTTTAACATTTACAAGTCAATATATGTACAACAGCGGGATACAAATGCAGAAGACGAAATTTAACAATTTAACTTAATACAAATGCGGTTCCATAGAAATAATCCACCCAGAACTGGTGTCATAATCTCAAGGACCATGTAAGAATACTACAAATAGGATCTGAACAAAAAAAATACATGCTTGTCTCTGAAATAAGTATGAACAGAAGGAAATAGGATAGAAGGGGACGCTAAGGCCAGCGGACGTCTGTAGGACTACCTCGGATCTCCGTTAGACTGAAGACAACAACCTCACTGTGGTCCAAATGCTCCAGTACCGAGATCTACACATAATGCAGAGTGTATTATCAGCACAACCGACCTCATGTGTTGGTAAGTGTCGAGCCTAACCTCGGCGAAGTAGTGACGAGGCTAGGACAAGACTACTAAACAAACCTGTGTAGTTAAATCATATACAACAAATAATAATAACAGAAACTAGCAGTTAAAGATGGGAAAGGGGGAGCATGTTGCGGGGAATATCAAGTACTAACAGAATTTCAGTAGAGAAGCACAAAGAACACCATAATTTCATATCAGCAAGAATAAGGAAAATAGTAACAAGTGCATGATATCACCCTTCGTGTTTTTGCTCTCGTTCTCACCAGAAGAATCAATTGATTCGGCACAGCATCACCCTTCGTGTTTTTGCTCTCGTTCTCACCAGAAGAATCAATTGATTCGGCACAGCATCACCCTTCGTGTTTTTGCTCTCGTTCTCACCAGAAGAATCAATTGATTCGGCACAGCATCACCCTTCGTGTTTTTGCTCTCGTTCTCACCAGAAGAATCAATTGATTCGGCACAGCATCACCCTTCGTGTTTTTGCTCTCGTTCTCACCAGAAGAATCAATTGATTCGGCACAGCATCACCCTTCGTGTTTTTGCTCTCGTTCTCACCAGAAGAATCAATTGATTCGGCACAGCATCACCCTTCGTGTTTTTGCTCTCGTTCTCACCAGAAGAATCAATTGATTCGGCACAGCATCACCCTTCGTGTTTTTGCTCTCGTTCTCACCAGAAGAATCAATTGATTCGGCACAGCATCACCCTTCGTGTTTTTGCTCTCGTTCTCACCAGAAGAATCAATTGATTCGGCACAGCATCACCCTTCGTGTTTTTGCTCTCGTTCTCACCAGAAGAATCAATTGATTCGGCACAGCATCACCCTTCGTGTTTTTGCTCTCGTTCTCACCAGAAGAATCAATTGATTCGGCACAGCATCACCCTTCGTGTTTTTGCTCTCGTTCTCACCATAAGAATCAATTGATTCGGCACAGCATCACCCTTCGTGTTTTTACCTCACATAATCATCGCACGGCACTATCCTTCGTGCATTATCACTCATATCATGGCACGTCATCACCCTTCGTGCTTTTACATTTACAATATCAGACACAACATCACTCTTCATACATTAACACTCATAATATCACGCACAACATCACCCTTCGTGCTTTACACTCTTCCTTACCCAAGCAACAACCACAAAGCAATTCGGGCAAGGGAGTCAATGAATCACAATGGAATCTCGTCAAGGGAACAATAATATAACAATAATATCCCAGCAAGGGAAACAGTATCATAAATGAATAATAACATCCCGGCAATGGAATCAACAATACATCTCATCTCGTTTCCACAATCACTTCACAACATAAATCTGAACTTGAGCCAATGCTCAACAATGGTCAATTACCAAGAATACTTTCATAAGACTTGTTCAACATTGAAAATCATCATATTAAGCATGTACAATACATAACGGAGTTACAACAATCATTGTATAAGCTCACCGGCATGCTTGACACCAATGTATAGATACTCGCCACCACACATATACGTCGTACTCAACAATTAACACATAACAAATAAGACCACAACTCCTATTCCCTCAAGTTAAGGTTAGACCAAACACTTACCTCGAATTCACGGACAAGAATAAGCTTCAACTACTTATTTACCTCACGGTTCCACTTCCAATTCGCTTGTATCTAGTCACAATTTACTTAATAACATTAATATATGCTAAATAAACCAATCCTAATTCATGAAAATAGATTTCCCATTGACTTCCCCAAAAAGTCAAGAAATCGACCCCGAGCCTGCTTGGTCCAAACTCGAAATTTGGACCAAACCCCGATTAACCATTCACCCCCGAGCCTGGATATACAATTGATTTTAGAATCTGACCTCAAATTGAAGTCTAAATCCCCAAATTTTATAAAAAGAAGTTAAGGAGTGAAATAGATTAGTTTAAAATCACTTACTTAAGTTTTGGGGAAGAAAGAGTGTTTGAAAAATCACCTCTTATGTTTTAGGATTTTAAAAAATGAGAAATGGCGGAAAAGTCTCGTTTATATATACTCCTCTCAGAACCTCACCACTGATCGCGGAGCTCCTCCGCGGTCCGCAAAATATTGAGCGCAGCTGCGGAAGTTTGGCCTTGCCCACCGCTGAGCGCGAAAATCCCACCGCGGCTTCATGAAATTACTCAAGAACATTTATACCAAACCACTTTCGATTCTTACCAAATTTTACAAGCTCAACTTAATTAATATTTTAAACTTGTAACGGGCTCCGGAACCAAGATACGGCCCTATACCATCAAGAAAATACATCAATTCACTTCTAAAAGCCTTTATATTTTCCAGCAAATAATTTTCTTTAAAAATTTTTTTCTCGGGCTTGGGACTGCGGAATTCGATTCCAGAGATATGCCCAAGTCTCATATTTTACTACGGACCCTGCGATGTCGTCGGATCACGGGTCTGTGTCCATTTACCAAGAATGATTACCAAAGTCAACTTTAATAAATTTTAAAGGCCAATTTTATTATTTTCCCAACATTTCACAAAAAAAATTCATTAAATGCGCCCGGACTGCGCACGCAAATCAAGGTGAGACAAAAAGAGGTTTTCAAGGCCTCGAAACACAGTTTTGACTTTTGAAACAAGAGACGAACTTTAGGGTTATCAAACCCGGGGGCCTCGGGTTGATTTCGGGTAGCAAACAGATCAAAGTTGGTGGTTGAAGAACTGCTGAAGTTTGGACTCAACTGGTATGATCACACCTATAAAGGTTTTGGCCGCAGGTACGGTAGGTGGAGCGCAGAAGCGAAAGTGATGGAAGTCAGCAGGTTCCACAGGTGCGATGATTTTCCAACATCTGCGATTCCACAGATGCGGACCAGCGATCGTAGGAGTGGAGGCCGCTGGGGTTAGTGGTTTCCGCATAAGCGAATTTTTCCTCGTAGTAGCAAGCCCACAGGAGCGGGATTTTGGATGCAGGTGCGAGAGACCTGGGCAGAACATATAAATAGGAAGGTTCTAAGATTTTTCATCATTAATATCATTTTGAGCTCGGATGTTAGAGGTTTTTGAGAGGATTTTCATGGGTATTCTTGAGGTAAGCTCATTGTGTTCATTGTTTTCAATAATTATGTTTTTCTACTGATTATCCATCTACTTGGTGTGTTTTTTAGGTGAAAATTGGGGGTTTGAGGCCAAGAATTTGGAGAGAGTTAATATTTGGGGATTTGATTAACCATTAGGTGTCAGATTTTGATGAAATTTGTATGAATAGACTCGTGAGTGGGCTTTCGGATTTTGTGACTTTTGATAGATTTTGAGACGTGGTCTCGAGAGCCGGGTTTGATTCGATTTCGGATTTTGGCTTATAATTTCGTACATTTTTTGTGGAATTGATTTCTTTAGCTCGTATTGATTGTATTGTACTGTTTGTGGGTAGATTCGAGGCATTTGGAGGCCGAATTGTGAGGCTAAGGCATTTTTTAGTAGAGTTTTGCTCGGAATAAGGTAAGTAATGGTTCTAAATCTGGTCCTGAGGGTAAGAAACACTGGATTTTGTTTTATGTGATTTTTTTGGAGGTGACGCACATGCTATGCAACGGGCATGTGGGTGTGCACCGTGGAAATTGTGACTTGGTCCATTTCGTGAAACTGTAAAGTTGAATAAACTTGTTGTTAGCTATATGCTCTCCATGTGTTATAGAAATTTGACTGTAAATCATGTTAGAAACCATATTTAGGCTATGTTTTGGTACTGTTAGGACCCACAAAGGTTGTGTTGCATATTGAATTGCCTGTTAAATGCTAATTGTACTCGGTCTAAGTTTTTATTCGTATATCATATCTCAATCTATATTATTCTTGTTGATACATCAATTTTTATGATTTCTGAGAGCCCGAGAGACTGGAGAGATTGATGACTGGTGAGGTCGAAGGCCTGATTGTAAGGATATTTATGGGATCAAGCTTGCATGTTGCAGCATGTTCTATTAATTTATGCCATGATTGGATTGATATAGCACTTGGGTTGTAGGATCCCCACTGGAGTCCGTACATACCCTTAGTGAGTGCAGGTACTTACTGAGTGTGAGTGTCGAGTGCTGAGTGACTGTGATGAATGAGTGGCCGTGAGGAATGAGTAATTATGGCATTGGAGTAAACGGGGGGACTGACTAATTGTTTCCGTGAGAGGTTGTAAATACTTTCACTATTGTTGCACATAGTAGCCATTTATCACCATTTTAAAAACCTTAGAAAGATATTTTTATTCGATTTTACTCGAACTTGCCATGAATGACTTAATTTGTCGGATTTGAAAGCATGTCTATTTTCCTTGTTGAGACTACTGAAATTGAACTACAACTATGTAGCTCGTCACTATCTTTCAGTTCCTTATTTACTGTTGTTACTTTCTGATTTGGTTGTACTCACGCTACACCCTGCACTTCGTGTGCAGATCTAGAAGTTTCTAGACGCAGAGGGTGTTGATATTTCACTTAGCTGATCGTTGGAGATATCGAGATAGCTTTCTGGTGTTTGCAGACCTTGTTTCTCTTTCCTTATCTTTTCTTTCATTATATCTAGATCCAAACTGTTATAGAAGTTTCATTTCTATGCTGGTTATGTATAGATGCTCATGGGGTCAGTGACACCCCTATATTGGGAGCTATCTTTCTCACTTGTGTTTTGGGTTTCATCCTTGTTTATGAAAACTTTGGTTATTTAAAGTTTCTTCATTCATTTTCTATTATATTTTGGAAGTATGATTGTCGGCTTGCCCAGTACCATCGATAGGCGTCATCACGACATGTTAGGATTTGGGTCGTAACAAGTTTGTATCAGAGCCTAGGTTACATAGGTCTCACGACTCATGAGAAGGTTTAGAAGAGTCTTACGGATCGGTACGGAGACGTCTGTACTTATCTTTGAGAGGCTGCCAAACCCTTAAGAAACTTTACATTCTTGAATTCTTGTCATGCGAATCTATTGATTCTGGTACCTAAACTTTGATTATTCTATTCTCTCATAGATGGTGAGGACACATACTATTGGACAGGATGGACAACCACCAATACCACCAGTCAGGGCCCCGGTAGAGGCCACGGTAAGGGCAAAGGTGCAGCTTATACAGTAGCTAGGGCAGCACCTACGGATCTACCAATTTTCTCAGTTCAGGAGCAAGTTCCAGCTATGGATGAGCCTGTGGGGCCAACTCAGGCTCCACATGGGCCCATTGTGATTCCAGACCTTCAGGAGGCCTTAGCTCGGATTCTGACCTTGTGCACCAATCTTGCTCAGGCGATCTCTGTTCCAACAGTAGCAGCCACTTCTTAGGTCGGGGAGGTACCAAGACTCTCGTCGTGTGCATACCAGAACAGGTAATACAGGGACTCCAGACACCGGGGGCACTACCAACCCAGTCGATTGCAGCTGCTCAGGCCCATATGGTCCATGTTATCTCTGATGAGTAGTAGTGGAGATTGGAGAGGTTTGGGACACTCCAACCTCCATCTTTCAGTGGTACAGAGGCGGAGGATGCCTAGGGATTTTTGGACAAGTGTCAAAGGATTCTTCGACAACAGGTATTCTGGAGATTAGTAGGGTCTCGTTCACTACTTTTCAGTTCTCTGGGCTACCTTCAGTTGGTGGGAGGCTTATGAGAGGCATAGGTCGATCGGCGCAGTGCCACTAATATGGCAGGAGTTCTCTATTATCGTTTTTGGAGAAGTTTGTGCCACAGTCTCGTAGAGAGGAGTTGTGCAAATAGTTTGAGCAGTTACGTCGGGATAATATGTCTTTGAAGCAGTACGAGATTAGATTTTTTAGTTGTCCCGTTACGCAGTTTGGTTGGTTCCCACTTAAAGGGAGAGGATTAGGAGGTTCATTTATGGCTCATGTTTCAGCTGCGGTTGCTTATGACTAGAGAGAGGGTATGTGGTGCTACTTTCGATGAGGTTATTGACATTGCTCGGCCAAGAGGTCTTGTGGATCAAGTGGTTTTAGTGGTGTTCCTTATGGTGGTCAGTTCTACCACGGTAGGGGTCGTCCTTACAGGCATGCTCAAACGGCTCGCCAAGTTCACCGTGGTGCATCATCTAGCCATGGTTCACACAGTTCTCATAAGGGTCACCCATCTCTCAATGCTCTTCCATCTTAAAGTTTGTCCCATGCTCCACCGGTTCAGGGCTCATCTATGATAGGTCCTTCTACCAGTTATCCCGGTGCTCGGGGCTCCCTTCAGTCCACATCACCAGCACCAGGGAGTTATTTTGAGTACGGGGAGTTTGGGCATGTGTGGAGGAAATGTCCTCGTCATTAGGGAGGTCCAGCACAACAGAGGATTCAGGCTGTATCTTCTGCACCATTTGCCACAACACCCGCTCAGCCAGCTCGGGGTGTGGCACAGTCAGCTAGAGGTCACCCTAGAGAGGGAGGTCGATCGGGTGGCGATCATGCCCGATTCTATGCTTTTCTGCCAAACCAGATGTTATTACTTCGAATGTAGTAATCACATGTATTATCTCAGTTTTCCACAGGGATGCCTCTGTATTATTATTTGACCCTGATTCCACTTATTCGTATGTATCATCGTATTTTGCTCATTATCTAGATATGCCTCGTGAGTGTCTAGTTTCATCTGTTCATGTATCAACGTCGGTGGGCGATACTATTATTGTTGACTGTGTATATCGATCATGTGTAGTAACTGCTGGGAAATTGGAGACTAGAGTTGATCTTTTGTTGCTTAATATGGTTGATTTCAATATGATCTTGGGTATGGACATGTCATGTTATTTTGGACTGTCACTCTAAGATTTTGACGTTGGCGAGGTTTTCTAGACTATGTTCCTAGTAGAGTGATTTTATACTTGAAGGCCCAGCGGATGGTTGGGAAGGGTTGTCTATCTTATTTGGCCTTTGTGAGGGATGTTAGTGCAGATCTACTATTGGTTCTGTTCCGGTAGTGCGAGATTTCATGGGTGTGTTTCCTGCGGCAGACCTGTCAGGCATACCGCCCGACAGGAACATTGATTTTGGTATTGACTTGGTGCCCGGTGCCCGGTGCTCAGCCATTTCTATTCCTATGTAACGTATGTCACCGGCTGAGTTAAATGAGTTGAAGGAGCAGCTTTAGGAACTCCTTGATAAGGGGTTTGTTAGGCCTAGTGTGTCATCTTAGGGTGCACCTGTTCTGTTTGTGAAGAAGAAGGATGGTACCATGAGAATATGCATTGATTATAGGCAGTTGAACAAAGTCACAATCAAGAACAAGCATCCTTTGCCGCATATTGATGATATATCCGACCAGCTTCAGGGAGTGATGGTGTTCTCCAAGATTGATTTGAGGTGAAGATTCGGGACTCAGATATTCTTAAGACAATTTTCAAGACCTATTATGGTCATTATGAGTTCCTTATGATGTCTTTTGGGTAGACCAACGCCCCATCAATGTTCATATATTTGATGAACAGTATATTTCAGCCTTATCTCGACTCGTTTGTTATTGTATTCATTGATGATATCTTGGTGTACTCTCGTAGCTAGGGGGAGCATACCCAACATTTGAGGATTGTGTTGCAACGGTTGAGGGAGGAGAAGCTTTATGCCAAGTTCTCAAAGTATGAGTTTTGGCTCAATTCAGTGGCGTTCTTGGGACACGTGGTGTCCAATGAGGGCATTCAAGTGGATCCGAAGAAGATAGAGGAGGTTCAGAGTTGGCCCAGACCATCCTCAGCTATAGAGATTCAAAGCTTTCTTGGATTTGTTGGTTATTACCGTCGCTTCGTGCAAGGTTTCTCGTCTATCGCAACGCCCTTGACTAAATTGACCCAAAAGAGTGCCCCTTTCAGGCGGTCGAATGAGTGTGAGGAGAGCTTTCAAAAGCTCAAGACTGTGTTGACCATAACTCTAATTTCTAATTCTACCATCAGCTACTGGTTCTTATACCGTGTATTGGGATGCTTCTTAGATCGGTATTGGACGTGTTATGATGTAGGAGGGAAGATTGATTGCTTATGTTTTGCACTAGTTGAAGCCCGATAAGAAGAACTACCATGTTCATGATTAGGAGTTGGCTGCCATTATTCATGCGTTGAAGATTTGGATGCACTATCTCTATGGTGTGTCTTGTGAGGTACTTACGGATTATCGGAGCCTCCAACACTTATTCAAATAGAAGGATCTCAATTTGAGGAAGCAGAAATGGTTGGAGTTGCTAAAGGACTATGATATTACTATTCTGTATCATTCGGGGAAGGCCAATATGGTGGCCGATGCTTTAAGTAGGAAGGCGGTGAGTATGGGTAGCCTTGCATTCATTCCTGTTGGTGATAGACCTCTTGTATTTGATGTTTAGGCCTTGGCCAACTAGTTCGTGAGATTAGATGTTTCGGAGCCCAGTTGGGTTCTATCTTGTGTGGTATCTCGATCTTCTTTATTTGATCGCATCAGAGAGTATAAGTATAATGATCCACATTTACTTATCCTCAAGGACAAGGCTCAGCACAGTGATGCCAGAGATATGAATATTGGAGGTGATGGGGTGTTGAGGATGCATGGCCAGATATGTATGCCCAATGTAGATGGGCTACGGGAGTTGATTCTTGAGGAGTCCCATAACTCGCAGTATTCCATCTATTCGGGTGCCGTGAAGATGTATCAGGACCTGAGGCAGCACTAGTGGTGAAGGATAATGAAGAAAGATATAGTGGGGTTTGTAGCTAGGCGTCTTAACTTTCAGTAGGTAAAATATGAGCATCAGAGACCAAGTGGCTTGCTTCAGAGGATAGAGATTCCAGAGTGAAAATGGGAGCGGATCAGCATGGATTTTGTAGTTGGGCTCCCACGGACTTTGAGGAAGTTCGATGTTATTTTGGTAATTATGGATCGGCTGACTAAGTCCGCGCACTTCATTCCAGTTAGTACTACTTATTCTTTATAACGGTTAGCTGAGATTTACATCCGAGAGATTGCTCACCTTCACAGTGTGCCAATTTCCATCATTTCAGATAGGGGCACACAGTTTACATCACAGTTTTGGAGAGCTGTGCAGTAAGAGTTGGGCACTTAGGTTGAGTTGAGTATAACATTTCACCCTCAGACGAACGGACAGTCCGAGCATACTATTCAGATATTGTAGTATATGTTACGTGCGTGTGTCATTGATTTTAGGGGTTCATGGGACCAATTTTGCCACTCGTAGAGTTTGCTTACAATAACAACTATCAGTCGAGCATTCAAATTGCTCCGTACGAGGCTTATATGGGAGGCGATGTAGATCTCTGGTGGGTTTATTTGAGCTGGCTGAGGCTAGGCTATTGGATATTGACTTGGCTCAGGATGCTTTGGACAAGGTTAAATTGATTCAAGAGTGACTTCGCGCGCACAGTCTAGAAAGAAGAGCTATGCTGATAGGAAGGTCTGTGACATGTCTTACATGGTTGGGGAGAAGGTTATGATGAAGGTTTCACCCATGAAGGGTGTTATGAGTTTCGGGAAGAAGGGCAAATTGAGCCCTCGATTCATTAGGCCTTTTGAGGTACTTCAGAGGATTGGGGAGGTGGCTTACAAGCTTGCGTTGCCACCTAGCTTGTCGATTGTGTGTAACACCCTGTATTTTAGGATTAGGTATTAATGAGTTAAAGGAGTAGTAAGGTTATATTTTGGTCATATGAAGTCCTATCGGGATGATTATGGATAAAATAGTTGCTTCAAAATCAAGATGGAAAGTGAGGTGCATAAGATTTGACAAAATCGACTAAGTTTGTAGGTCTATCTTCCAGCAGGGTATAGTGAAAATTTGTAAGTAACTTAGGAAAACTCATAGCATGAAAGTTGTAGGCCTTTGAAATAGCTTTCCAACGATATATTGTGGAGAGCAAATGGAGCTGTGCAAAAAATTATGTCTGTTTTACATAACAGTGTGTAACCACCGTGTTCAGCCGCGTTTGACCGCATCCGCGGTCGTGAGGCAGTGTTCCATCTATTTACCACGGTCGGGACCGTAGTAAGGCCTACTGGGACGCGGTGGATGACTTGGGAAGTTATTTTTTTTAGCCCTATTTTGTCCCCCACAACCCCAAAACATAAAAAACTTGCTCTAGTAAGGAAAGCTCTCAAAAACCTAACTCCTTAACGGTCTCTCCACCATCCAAGGTAAGTTCTAATGGTGATTCTAAGTTTATTTCGATTTCCCAACATCTTATTGACATGCAAATCATTAGATATTCGATTGGGGCATCATTGTTGAGAGAAGAAACCCTAGAACTCGAATTCAACAAGATTGAGCGTCAAAAAGGCAATATCTTCACCGTCTAATTGATTCTATCATTGAATTAATGATTATAGACTCTAGTTCATGAGATATGAGTTGATGGGTTTGATAGAAAATCATGAACGGTTATAGGTTTGGGTTATTGATTGTTGATTATTGGTTAAGGGTATTGTTTACCTTATGGGTGATAAAGAATGATGTTGATTATAACCATTTGAGACTTTAGAATTTATCTAAAAGCAAGAGAATAGATTATTAGGTGTAGAAATATCATTAATAAGGACTATAAAGCTTTATGCCACAAAATGTTTGAGAAAATACCTAAGTAACCAAAACATGAGTATTATTGCTAATTTAGAATCCCTTTGACTTGTATTGATATAGATTAAAATTGAAAGAGTTGGCGAATGTTGTATTACACTCAAGAGCTGGAAGTTAAGGTATGTGAGGCTAACTCTCTATGTTTGGGAATTTTAATGATTCTCCCTACACTATGTTTCTTTTACGACGTTACCAATTACCTCAGAAATATAGTTAAGCCTAGTTCCTTGAATAGTTGTAGAACTTCTATTCTCTAGCTTCATAACTCGTTCACCACTTTCATTCTGAACGTCGTGAGCTCAGTGCGTATTCAATATAAACTTGGGTTTGATGCCCCCAAGTTTTAATATAGATTACTCAGTATGCCATAAACAGTTGAAGTTTTAAAGTTCATAATCAGTTCAAGAATACATGTCTCAATCTAGTCCTATTCAGTATTCCAGTATTATGAAACTCAGTATGATCTAGTATTTCAGTATCATGTAACTCAGTATGATTCAGTATTTCACTATCATGTATTGCAGTATGATTCTCAGTTCCTGAATGTTGAACACCTGTATTTGGGTCTGAGGCCGTAGTTTATATGCTTTATACATACTTGGGCCTGAGGCCGTAGTTTATGCTTTATGCATGTTTGGGCCTAAGGCTGTAGTTTATGCTTCATGAATTTTTCGACCTGAGGCCGCAGCTTGTGCACATATATATTGGGCCTAAGGCCGTAGCTTATTTAGAGTAAACAGGTTGTTCATCATTCAGAAGAGGGAGTATTCATATCCTTACTTCCTTTGATCATTTCAGTTACCAGTTATCAGTTCAGTTATCAGTTATCAGTTATCAATTATCAGTTCAGTTATCAATTATTAGCTATCAGTTGTCATTTCAGTTTCAGTTTCAATAGTTATCGTTTCAGTTATCAATTATCAATTCTCAGTTATCAGCTTTGTTTCAGTTTCAGCATTTATAATTCTTTCTTTTTGTTGCTTTAGTAACCAATGCAATTCAAATGTACTGACGTCCCTTTTGCCCGGAGCCTACATCTCATGATGCAGGCAATGATTTACAGGTTGATGATTCAGGGCACTAAAATTCCCGTACCAATTGTCACACCTTATTTTTCACACACCCGAAAGGGTATAATGGAGTTTTTTCCAATTTAAGTGACAATCGAAATGGGACTATTTATTTAAAAATTGAAGTCGCCACTTGGGATAATTTATGGTGTCCCAAGTTACCGGTTTAAAATTCCGAATTGAGAAAATTGACTCTTATTTTATGGTCTGCGAACACAGAAATCCGGGTAAGGAATTCTGTTAACCCGAAAAAAGGTGTTAGGCACCCCATAGTTCCGTGGTTCTAGCACGTTTCGCTTTGATCATACCTGGCTCAATCAAATTGTTTTATTACTGATTTTAGAACCTATGTGCATTTGTCTTTTCTAATTATGGAATTATCTTAAAACAGGTCACGCGCATGTGTATCCATTTGCTTTGCGCGTCAAAAATTATGTCACGCGAATGTGTCCACAATTAATAATGCTTTGTTATTATTAAGAAGGTTAGTCGAAGTTGCGCGATCGCATACTCCAATTTTATTTTTAAGAACCGTAATTATGTCACACGAACGTGTACACAATCACGATAATTAGATTAAAAGCACACTCAAAGTATACTAGCGATGTTCATTATGGGTTATTTCTGAATTAGTCTGAGATTATTGAGAGGACCTGAGTTGTGGAAGTCAATTGTGGATGAAATATAAAATCTAATTAAAGAGAATTAGCATGACTCTTTTAATACCAATTTCACTGACAAACATGCTCAAGCAGCACAACATCATATATTGACACAAATAAAGTTGGAATGCTCAAAATAATTCCACTCGTTGCCACTATTCATAATGAAACTAAAACCGGCCGTCTCACAAATGAACAATCCTAGCAATTCACAGTAATGAAACCAAAGACTAAATAAAGACACCTTTTCATGAGGAAATTAATAATATTAATCTTGTCAATCATGAAGATCATACACAAATAGTCATAACTTCCAAATCACAGCGTATTTTAGGCAATAGATTAAGTTTCAACTAGGACCCAATTCATGGCTTAAGAGTGCTGACACAAGTCACGTGAGTTTGAGTAATTATAATGTCTCCAAATTTAATACAACCAACATTAATCAAAATGAACTTGCCGATTCGTAATTATCAGTTTTCCAAACTTTTACGAATAGCTTCACATAGATTAGTACTTTCTTTTGTCAATTTGAGCATAAAAAACTTAAAACACAACCAGCATGAGACTAGTATTTCAATCAATGACCAAGTAAAATGAGGGAAGACATCACATGTCGATGAAGATACCTAAGCGAACCAATTCCGAAATTGAAGAAAATAGATCCAAATTACTATTACCACATAAACACATGTAAATCAAAATCAGTTATGACCCATTAAATACAAGAAATAAAAGGCGATAAATGGACCTTTGAAATGAATCTGGTCCTTGATTAATGGACAACCTTAACACTCAAAACGGACAGGGCCGTGAAAGGGATCTCAAATGGAAAGCATCGACACTAACCTCGACCAGATTCAACTCGACTGATCTTGCACAGAAATAGGACGGCGAAACTCTTTTGTCGAATTCTCTGAAGTGTTTGTTGAAGTTTGCGAAGAAGAAGTGGTGTTTGGAGATCTTTTTAGGCGTTTTGGACAGATTTTTATAGGCTAGAGTGGCTGGATTTAAGTTGGAACTAAAGCTGCTATTTGATGACATTTTAGCTTGATTCGAAAATCAGAGCGGAGGACATTTTTGTTTTAAGAAGATGAATAAAGCTTAGCTTCCATCCATGGAAATCGGCCGAAGATTCTAAGGTATGTGTGTCATTGGATGCTCTTTGTTGAAGAAGAAGATAAGTTTCAAGAAGGAGGGGGGGGGGTCATTTTTGTGTTCTGCGGTGGATTTCCTAAGGTCTCCTAGGCGTTCCCTCTAGTCTAGAGGTCTAGGGGTCTCTAGGTTAGCTTTTTTTTAAAGGAAAATGGTTTTGGGCTTTAAAATTGAAATTGGGTTGGGTCCATGTTTTATTGGGTTTTAATTTTGGGCTAAGAAAAATAAAAATATAAAAATATAAAACTTACTCTTAATTAATTAGAACATTACTAAAATAAAACTAAATATTAAAAGTGAAATTATTTTTTTGTATTTTTAAGATTATATAAAGATAAAAATAAAGTACTATTTATATTTTTTTTTATTTTATGAAAGGTACCTAAAATAAAATATTTTTGTAATTTTCATTTTTGTGACGACAAATAGTAAACGAGTCAAAGTTAGTTGAAATAACTTAAACCTAAACTAAATATTTAAATGCTAAGATTTGTAAAATCTTGGGGAGGGTCAAAAATCACATGTCTACACCAGCTATTTGGTGATCTCTAGTTCTTTCGGGGCATTATCATTACCTTACAATCTTCAGTATTTTCAGATAGTCCGTATTTTCAGTACTTCATTAGAGGCTTCATAGACTAGAGTAACAGCTAGATATAGTCGCATGCTTTTCATATTAAGCTATGTTGGCTATAAATGTGTTTCAGAATTATATTAGCATTTTCATATTTTGATTTATATCATTCAGACTTTCAGTATATCAGCGTGTGTTAGTTTATCTTCCACAATCAATATGCTATGATATAACATGTTGATTCAGCCAGCCAGTTGGTTCGCTCGGTCACATATAGTCCGGCACTAAGTGTCGTGTTACGTCCAGGCTAAGGTTTGGGGCATGAAAGTGTGCATCCAGTATTTCATGTTTCTATGCTCCGTAAGTATGTCGCGATCTGTCTCATGTTTTGGATTTTAGCACAGTTCAGTTGGATGGTAATTTGACTTATGATGTGAAGTCGGTAGCGATTTTGGATCGGCGGGTTCGAAATTTGAGGCCAAAGGATATAACTTCAGTGAAGGTGCAGTGGAGAGGTTAGCCCGTGGAGGAGGCTACATAGGAGACTGAGCAGGTATTGCTGAGTAGATATCCACACCAATTTGATCCTCTAGGTATGTTTCTAAACCCGTTCGAGGATGAACGTTTGTTTAAGGGGGGAAGTGTTTAAGGGGGGAGGATGTAACAGCCCGATTGGCCATTTCGAGAGTTGTAGACTCGTTCCCCCATTTACTGCTCCTTTTGTGCTCTACAACTATTATATGACTTATCAGGTTAGTTGGTTCGGGTCTAGAGAGATTTCAGAGTGAATTGAGACACTTAGTCTCTTAACTGAAGCTTAAGTTGGAAAAGTTTACCGAATGTTGACTTATGTATAAATGACCTCGGATTTGAATTTTGATGGTTTCATTAGCTCCATTAGGTGATTTTGGACTTAAGAGTGTGTTTGGATTGTGATTCGGAGGCCCGTAGTAAAATTAGGCTTGATATGGCAAAAATTTGAATTTTGGAAAGCTTGACGGGGAGTGAAATTTTTGATATCGGGATCGGATTAGATTTTCGGAAGTTGGAGTAGGTTTGTGGTATCATTTATGACTCGTGTGCAAAATTTGAGGTAAATCGGACGTGATTTGATAGGTTTCGACATCTTTTGTAGAATTTGGAAGTTTCAGAGTTCATTAGGCTTGAATTCGAGTGCAATTCATATTTTTGATATTGTTTGAGGTGATTTGAGGATTATGTTCGGTTCAGGTCCCGAGGGGCTCGGGTTGATTTCGGGTAGAAAACGGATCAAAGTTGGTAGTTGAAGGATTGCTGAAGTTTGGACTCATCTTGTGTGATTGCACCTTCGAGAGTTTTAGCCGCAGGTGCGATGCTGCAGGTATGGTAGGTGGAGCGCAGAATCGGAAGTTATGGAAGTCAGCCAGCTCCGTAGGTGCGATGATTTTCCCGCACCTGCGACTACGCAGACGTGGACCAACAGTCGTAGGAGCAGAGGCAGCTGGGGTTAGTGGCTTCCGAAAAAGTGGATATTTCCTCGTAGAAGCGAGCCCGCATGAGCGGGATTTTGGCTGCAGGTGCGGGAGACCTGGACAGGACATATAAATACGAGGGTTCCGAGATTTTTCACCATTTATATCATTTTGAGCTCAGATTTTGGAGGTTTTTGAGAGGATTTTCAAAGGGATTCTTGAGGTAATCTCATTGTGTTCATTTTTCTTCAATAATTATGTATCCCTATTGATTTTCCATCTAGTTGGTGTATTTTTAGGTGAAATTTGGGTTTAAGGCTAGAGATATGAAGGGTTAATTTTGGGGATTTGAATGACCATTTGGTATTGGATTTTGATGAAATTGGTAAGACTAGACTCGTGAGTGAATGAACTTTTGGATTTTGTGACTTTTGTCGGATATCGAGACATGGGCCCGAGGGCTGGGTTTGAGCTGATTTCGAATTTTGGCTTATAGTTTTATATTTTTCTTATGGAATTGATTCCTTTGGCCCGTATTGATTGTATTGTACTGTTTGTGAGTAGATGCGGGACATTTAGAGGTTGACTTGCGAAGCAAAGACATTTTGGAGTAGAGTTTTGCTCGGATTGAGGTAAGTAACAGTTCTAAATCTGGTCCTGAGGGTAAGAAACCCCGAATTTTGTGTTATGTGATTGTTTTGGAGGTGACACACATGCTGGGTGATGGGCATGTGGGCGTGCACCTTGAGAATTGGGACTTGGTCCATTCTGTAAAACTGTAAAGTTGAATAAACTTGTTGTTAGTTATATGTTCTCCATGTGTAATAGAAATTTGATGGTAAATCATGTTAGAAATCATATTTAGGCTATGTGTTGGTACTATTGGGACCCACGGAGGTCGTGTTACATGTTGAATTTTCTGCTAAACGCTATTTGTACTTAGTCTTATTTTTATTCGTATATCATATTTAAGTCTCTATTATTCTTTTTGATACATCATATCATTGCTGCTTGGGTAGATTTTTATGATTTATGAGAGTCCAAGAGACTAGAGAGATTAATGACTAGGTGAGGCTGAGGGCCTGATTGTGAGGATATTTAGGGTTCGGGCTGCACGCAGTAGCATATTTTATTGATTTATGCCATAATTGGCTTGATATAGAGCTTGGGCTGTAGGAGCCTCTCCGGAGTCTGTACATACCCCAGTGAGCACAGGTACTTACTGAGTGCGAGTGTCGAGTGCTGAGTGACCGTGAAGAATGAGTGGGTGTGAGGAATGAGTAATTGTGAGGTTGGAGTGAATGGGAGGCTGAGCGATTGTTGCCCTGAGAGGTTGTAAATGCTTTCACTGTTGTTGCACATAGTTGCCATATATCACCGTTTTGAAAACCTCTAAAAGATATTTTTATTCGATTTTACTTGAAATTGGCATGAATAAACTGATTTGACTTAATTTACCGGATTTGAAAGTATATCTATTTTCCTTGTTGAGACTACTGAAATTAAACTATAACTGTGTAGCTCATCACTATCTTTCAGTTCCTTATTTAGTATTGTTACTTACTGAGTTGGTTGTACTAATGCTACACCTTGTACTACGCAGATCCAAGAGTTTTTGGACTCGGAGGGTGTGTATACTTCACGTAGTTGACCGTTGGAGATATCAAGGCAGTTGTTTGGCATTCACAGTCCTTGTTTTCCCCTTCTTTGTCTTTTTTTCGTTGTATTTGGATCCAAACTATTATAGATGTTTCATTTCTACACTGGTTATGTATAGATGCTCATGGGCTCAGTGACACTCCGATATTGGGAGCTATCTTCCGCGCTTGTGTTTTGGGTTTCACCCCTATTTATGAAAACACTTCTTTTTTAAAATTTCTTGATTCATTTTCTATTGAGTTTTGGGAGTATTTTGGAAATTATCGGCTTGCCTAGCACCATCGATAGGCGTCATCACGATAAGTTAGGATTTGGATCGTGATAGCAATTGGTAAGGGCAAAATAGAAAAATAAATTATTTTTATCTTTATTATCAGTTGTGTCAAAGTGGGATTAAGTAAAATTTAATTAACTTTCTCATGAACACCTTTTACTACTGGCTTCCAAGCTTCCACTTGTTACTCACTCCATATTCCAAGCAAGTTTGGGCAAATTTAATTTAAGAACATTATAATTGTAATGATTTTTGTCATTAAGTATAGAAATACATAGTATATATTAATGATCTTAGCTTCTTATTTATGGTAAAATTGTTTACCCTTGAGAAATATCGGATGCAGTAGTAGCTTCAGAAATGCTAAGGGCAAAATAGAAAAATAAATTATTTTTCTCTTTATTATCAGTTGTGTCAAAGGGGGATTAAGTAAAATTTAATTAACTTTCTCATGAACACCCTCTACTACTGGCTTCCAAGCTTCCACTTGTTCCTCACTCCATATTCCAGGCAAGTTTGGGCAAATTTAATTTAAGAACATTATAATTGTAATGATTTTTGTCATTAAGTATAGAAATACATAGTATATATTAATGATCTTAGCTTCTTATTTATGGTAAAATTGTTTACCCTTGAGAAATATCGGATGCAGTAGTAGCTTCAGAAATGCTAAGGGCAAAATAGAAAAATAAATTATTTTTCTCTTTATTATCAGTTGTGTCAAAGGGGGATTAAGTAAAATTTAATTAACTTTCTCATGAACACCCTCTACTACTGGCTTCCAAGCTTCCACTTGTTCCTCACTCCATATTCCAGGCAAGTTTGGGCAAATTTAATTTAAGAACATTATAATTGTAATGATTTTTGTCATTAAGTATAGAAATACATAGTATATATTAATGATCTTAGCTTCTTATTTATGGTAAAATAGTTTACCCTTGAGAAATATCGGATGCAGCAGTAGCTTCAAAAATGAGAAGATCGTCGTTAGTAGCTCTTTGAGCATAATATTCAGTTACATGTGGCTGCTATGGTATATTATTGTGTTCCCTGTTCCTCGTTAGCGCTGGAAATACTATTCTGCAATACATTTATTCAACAGTTATAATTTCCAAGGTTAGGTTCTACATACAAGCTAATCTAGCTACTTACTCTCATGTGAGTTGTCTTGTCAACGTAAA
This sequence comes from Nicotiana glauca, assembly GCA_026770625.1. NCBI lineage: Eukaryota > Viridiplantae > Streptophyta > Magnoliopsida > Solanales > Solanaceae > Nicotiana > Nicotiana glauca. Next base: position 1,253 of record MU744681.1, on the reverse strand, counting down.
AATGTGCTCGCTTCACAAAGACGTTTTGTACCCGAAAGAATCTTTAACACGCGAAGTATAGTGCAGTTAAATACTACGTCATGTGGATTATCTTGTCGATGTAAAAAGTTGCGTCTACAAAGGTGCTCGCTTGGAAAAGCTGTATTGTACCCGAAAGAATATTTAACACGCGAAGCATATAATAATTAAATACTACGTTATGTATGTTGCCTTGCCTATAAATAACTAGCGTATTTTAGTTATTATCTGCGCTAACCAAAATAAATAGCAAAACTTTCCATAAAAGCAGTTTTTTTTTTTGCATTAACAAATGTCTGGACGCAATGACCAACCAATGTGCTATTATGGCAAACGCTTTATGATGAAGTCATGCTGGTCTGATGGTCATGTTGGACGCAGATACTGGATGTGTGTAAATAGGTTTGGAGGCAATGACGGAAACTATTGAACCCATTAAGCAGGAATGCTACAAAAAATCTTTGCAGTATATTTGGAATATGAACTGTGAATACCAACGCCATGAGTTTGAAATGAAACGAGAAATTGCAGCATTGCAGGAGAAAGTAAAAGTGACGGAAGAAGAAAAAATATGCTGGAAAAAAAATTTAAGTGGTTGGAATAGAGAATACTAGGTGGTAGTGACTAAACAATGATATGTATGTGTTGAGTGTAGTATTTTATCTTATGTTTTTCGTGTCTAGTATTTTTATTAGTTGTACTGAATTTAAATTATGTTAAGTTGTAATATTTTTGTTTGTGTTGTAGTATTAAAATAATGAAGAACCAGAGAAATAAAAATATAATGCACATATAATATAAACAATAAAAATAGTTTTCATTATTTACTGAATGTCATATGTACATAAAATACCAACAAAAAAAATCAATGACTCCGACATCTTGTATGCTTTAATGCAGTCGTTGGCCTGAGGCGCATCCTATCCTGCCCGGCTACATTATCAGGATCATCCTCATCAAGACGCCTCTTTATCGGAGGATGAGCTGCAGCATGATCGTCAATAAGGCTGGCAGACTCAGTGGAAGAGGCCGCCGGTGCAACAGTAACCTACAGAATAATGACATATTTCATTAAATGAAATATATAATAGTAATATAGGGGTTGATTGCATAAAAATAATTAAAATGTCACCATGGTTGCAGCGGGCTCCTGAATATACTCTGTGAGCACGTGATTTTTGCCCTAAGCAAATTATTCCAAAAGTTGCAAATTAAATAATTTTATAATTTTTAGA